>APFE031711436.1:0-101569 GCA_000404065.3 Pinus taeda
CGTTTTTCATTTTTAGAGAGTCTGAAAAAACTAAAGAAGACTCCAGGGTTTGTCTTTTTCGTAAATTTGTGTATCCCAAGCCCGAAAAAGTATAAAATAATACTTGAGAGAACCGCTTGATCTTTTACGACCAAGGAGTACTTTTCGTTTTAGTGTCTTTGATCCGAAAAAGTAAAAAAGTGACCAAGGACACGTCGTTTTATAACCAATATCGAATTTGAAATGACAAAAATCCGGCAGTCTTTTTTATGTTTTTACGGTCGAAAAAGAGTTGTAAATCGACCATCTTTTAATTCAGTTTTAACGAGTTCAAAAGAGAAACTCGGCAATATTTTCATGTTTTAGGAGTCAGAAAAGGGCTTAAAAGGTGACTCTCGTTGAAAATGATCGATTTCGCCTGAATAATCTTGTTATCTTGCACAAAAACACGAACATTACTCATACCTGCTTGAAAGAGATAAAAAATGGTGAAAAAATACCTTCTTAAAGTGAACATAACAAATTTGCAACTTATTTAATCAAACTTATAAAAAGGGGTTTTTACAATTCATTTTTACCATTTGTGATTTGGGTGAGGAAATAGTGCTTTTGCCTTGAAAACTTTCCCGAGAGGATTGTGGAGAATCCAACCGTCGGAATCGAATGCCGCCTTCACCAGGTAATCCACATCATCCTCCTCTTTTTTTTCATCCGTTCAGTTTTTCATTTTAGTCATTTATTTGATTTTTTAGGAGGGCTTTTGGGCTAAAAACCCGCGCTCGGGGTACGCAGGTCCACCACTGCTAACCTGCGGACCTCGATTTTTTCTCCATTGGGAAAAAGGTCGGGGTCCGCACCTTCCTTTTAGACAAAGTGCGGTCCCATGCACTGTGTCTAAAGGCAGGGTGCGTACCCCGGCGCAAGGGTTTCAAACCAAGAATCCTCAAAATTGGACCAACAAAAAACTTACCTAGCATGCTAAATATTCTTTTGGTTTGATGTAGGGAGTACATCATGCCGGATTGGAGAGAACGCGAGCACGAGGATGTGGATGCAGCCGCATGGAATCATCAACCTTCTCTTGATGCAATGAGGGCGTGCGGGCTGTACAAATACTGGGCCATTCCTGGCATGAGGGCTCAGGTGGACTTTTTGCAGTGGATGGTTGACAGGTGGAGCATTCAGGACCAGTGCTTCTTGATTGGTGGCCACCAGCTTGAGATTGAGCCGGCGGACATATATTTTTTTACCGGTTTGCCTAAGAGAGGCGTTGATTTGACCCTGTTTGGGGCTAGGGCGGGAGGCTAGTCCGTCGATAGCCTTTGACTAGAGTATTGCAACAGGCAGTCTCGAGACAAGGGTATAGATATCAAATATATAACCCTTCCTGAACTGAAAGTAATTGCATTCACTGTTACGCGACTTTGCGGGGTTTCCGCTTTACACATTGCAACCGGATCCCAGATGCGGATGGCAGTTGACTGCTTTCAGGGCACCGTTTTCAACTGGTGCGATGTTGTGTTGGCCAACGTGAAGGGCCAATTGACGAGGGCCAAGAACGGGCGACTAAAGACTTTTGGATATGGTGCTATAGTCATCAGCTTTGGCCTGGAGTGGATTCCAATGCTCATCCCGCAGCACCTCACAATTGTACTCGGGCATCCCCGAGAGCCTAGACTGATGCGATGGGTTGCAGTTATGGCCCATCATCCTGACAAGGGGACCGAGGTCATCCGGTTAAAACCTGAGTTCTTCCAGAGGAGGATAATATGACTATTGATGGAGCCATATTAACTGCAGATAGTCATGGTGACAAATTTCAGTGTAACAGAGACCCAAACATGGCTCTTCCTCCAGAAGAGCAGTGGGATGACTCAGGTAATCATTTTCAACATTTTCCTAATGTTAATTTTTATTATTTTTTATATCGTCTCAAAAGTGATAGTAATAATTTTTAAAATGTAGATGTGGGTCCACAGCAACCAGCCACTCTCCGGTCTTTCGAGAGAAGGAAACCACTTGCACCAGCTCCAGCCCCACAGGACGAGTCAGCAGAGACCTTGGCTGAGTTGGAGAGTCACCTAGAGCACCTGACAGGGGATATTCCCGAGACGAGCATAGATGACATTCCTCGTCGGCTTCAGCGCTATGTGATTGGAGTCCCAGGACCTTTTAGGAGGTTCCTTTGTAAGGTCGCTCACGCAGTGGTTTCGTATCGAGATCATCACCAGTGATGGGATGATCGCTTATGTAGTCACATGTGACATTTTTTTTTTGTACTTATCGTTTTTTGCCGATCATAAGGTGTTTTTCAACCTATGATCGAAGACGATGTATTTTTTGACACACTCCTATATATATATGATATCGTTATTATTGGCTTGTCTTGTTACATATGTTATGCAATGTTTTTAAATTTACTTGTATGATTATCACACATGTCTACTTAACACTTGAGAAGCAATTGCATCTGCTAATGTATTTAAAGATCTTGGAATATGCTGATATTTAATGTAATCAAATTCATGTTCCAAGAGACGCACTCTCAAAAATAATCTTAATAAAACTGGATTTCTAATGGCGGATACTCTATTAAGCTGTAATACAACGAGTTCAGAATCCAACCTCACTATCAATCTCCGAATACCAAATGAAATAGATTCAGATAATAACTCCACCACTGCACTATATTCTGCAATGTTGTTCGTTGTTTGACCGAGGCTTACCCCATGCATAGATACTAACTGTTCAGAGGGCGAATAGATAACCCAAGCCGCGGAAGAAATATTCTGTGTACTAAGACAAGCACCATCAGTGTAACCAATATATGTTTGAAGAGGCATCGACATCTGCGACATCAAACGTAAAACCAAGATAAGCAGGAATAACGACGGAAAACTCAATCTCTAAGCTAAGCACACTTTAACCTAAACACACCAGCTAAAAGAAAAACTAACCTAACTAACAAACCTTCACAATCGATTTAAGCATAATATCTCTTCAGGTAAAGACCATTTTTAGGTTTACCTAAAGAGACCCCGTCAGAGTCTACCAATTCATATGCCCCTTTTTCTAGCTTTCGCTTGACAACAAAAGGACCATGCCACATAGGCACGAATTTTCCAGCGCCCAATTTATCATTCGCTTGATCGTACAAGAGGACTAAATCTCCTTCCGAAACTTTTCGAGGGGTTACATTTCGATCATACTGAGCCTTAATACGTTTGGCATGAGATTCGATCGCTAATGCAGCATCGCGGCGATTCTCATCTAGCTGAGCTAAGTATAATAAACGTCTTTCCTTGTCAGAAGTAGCTGGAAGTAATTCGATGGCCATTCGCAATGACGGGATTTCACATTCAATAGGTAGCACAGCTTCCAAACCATAAACTAGTTGGAAAGGAGTGAACCCTGTTGATGTTTTGACTGAGGTTCGGTATGCCCATGGCACTGAGAATAACATGTTGCACCAGTTCGACCGATGAATCCAAATGATCCGTCAGATCATGATGACTAAGACTTTGTTGATAGCTTCAACCAGACCATTAGCTTGCGGATAATAGGGAGTTGAACTGTCATGGCGCAAGCCAAGCTGGTCTGTAAGTTCTGTCATCGTAATGTTTCGAAAATGATGCCCATGGTCAGTAATAATCGCTTGTGGAGCACCAAACCTAGCAATTATATGATTGAATACGAAAATTGCAGCTATTTTGTCGTCTGCCTCAAATATAGGCATCGCCTCGGCCCACTTAGTAAAATAATCTACCGCAAGGATAATGTACCCATGCCCCCCGGCTGAGTGATGGTTACATGTAATATAATCGATACCCCATTTCGAAAAAGGACCAACAACAATTATAGGGTGAAGAGGAGCGGGTGGAGCACGCATCTTTTGATTAAAAATTTGACAATTGTGACATTTTCGGACTGCAGTAATAGAGTCTTTAAACAAAGACGGCCAGAAATAGCCAGCGTGCAATATCTTTTGGGCAGTGGCATACCCAGACATATGACCGGCACACGCTCCAGAGTGACAGTCATTTAAAACCCTCTCGTCTTCCAATCCCAGCAATACAAAATCCCAATAACCGACCCGTTTCGATGCAAAAAACGCACTTGTGGGGATTCAACCGAATTCGATAATGCCTACACCTCATGAAGATTGCTCGTAAATGGACGAGGTGATCATCTCGATGTAAAGAATGAGCAGGCAAATCATAGAGATAAGGTTGCACAATGTGTTTTATATCATGAAACGCGTAAGACATAGCCCTCTGAAAATTTGCACCGGCGTTCTTAAGGCCAAAAGGTAATTTGCAATAAGCAAATGTTCCCCAAGGAAAAATGAATGCAGTTTTTGGTTGATTAGCAGGCAGAATATTGATTTGATTATAGCCCGAAAAACCATCCATAAAGGAGAAAATTTCACTGCCGGGACAATCATCAATAATTTGATCGATATAGGGTGTAGGGTAATTGTCCTTTGGACATGCTCGATTAATATCCCTATAGTCGATGCAGATTCTTATTGTCCCCTACTTTTTATTCACAGGAACAATATTCGATACCCAATCCGTTAGTGGGATCGGATAAATGAAACCTGCTTTCAACAGTTTTTCAACTTCTGCTTTAATCGCAGTAGCTTTTCTCGGGTGTATCTGACGCAAACGTTGCCGAACGGGTTTAGCGTCCGGGTAGGTTTTAATTTCATGAATTACGATTGCTGGATCGATCTCTTGGCATTTCCCTCATAGGAACAGGCAAACACGTCACGGAATTCTTTGAATAGGGCCTTGTATGTTTTTGATTTCAATCGTCTGTACAAGAGGCACCTATATGAACGTTTTCAAATTATTCCAGGTTTAACCTGAATATGTCAAGGGGAATGGTTTTAGAGAAATATTTCCCAAATTTAACTCAGAGTCAGGATGTTTCATTGGACTCTGAGCATCCTTAACATATTCAGCTGTAAAGATGGATGAAAAATAGTTTTCAAAACGATCGCTCTCGGGTGAGAATGAAGATCTGTGATGTAGATCTTCCCATGGTAACTGATCAACACATAGGATTTCGCAAATTTGCTCATCTGATTGAACAAGTTCGGAAAACGGTTCTAATTCCGAGGTTGATGTTGAAAATAAGTCTTCATGGACTTCGTTCATTAAGTCGATTTGGGTTGATATCGGGTTGGAAAGTGATTGCACAGTCTGATATGCCAATTCATATGGACTCAAAGGCATATGAGTACCAAACGAGTCTAACTCACTTTCATAAGGAATGATCCAAAGATCATCATTAGCGATAGTTCCTGATGAAATCATATGAATTGTCGCAGTAGAAGACAATGTGTTGATAGGAGGGAAAGGAAAAGTGCCCAGTAAACCGGAATCTTTAACTAACCCTACACCAACATCCCTATAAGGGATCGTCGCTTTACCAACGTGCTGAATACTCTCAGCAGAGGCTAGGTCAGATGAAAAATATGACAACTGATCTATAGTTACAATCTTTCCATTATGAGGGAACTTGATGAGTCGAAAGACCGATGAGACAACAACTGTCATAGCATAAGACCAACTACGACCCAAGAGAAGGTTGTAATCTAGAGGGGCATCAACCACCTCCACATCTAGATTAACAGTTTTGCCTTCAACCCCTATAGGTAGATCCTGTAAAATACCGAATGGATGAAACCCACGGCCATCAAAGGCCTTAAGAATTGTTGGGGATTGGTTGAGTGAAGGAGAACCAAGCGATCTCCAACACTGTATCGACATAATGCACGTGGAAGCTCCCTCATCAATCATAGTCCTATGAACAGGTCTGTCTTTTACTATCACTGGAATCTGGACAGCCATTTGATGGGGGAGACGCGGTGCACTATTTTCTAGATCAAAGATTATTAGTTTCGGGTCCTGAATGTCAACAGATCCTATAGCCGACAGAAGTAATTTGCGTTGTGCTGGACATGATTGCAGCACTTCCAAAGCCGACATTACTGAGGGTGAAACAACTAAATCCTCAACAATGTTGTAATTCTGAGCTGCTCTCGCATGTGGATTGAAAGTAGACCTCCAAAGTACACCCTTAGTGGGTGGTTTGATTACTAAGTCTGGGTTAGGCTTCTCGATCTGTAGCAGATCAGAACCGGGAGCTGAGGTTGATGGATTGGACTGAGAAGATTATGCTTCTTTTCCATCAACAAGAATTTTACTACCATAATCTTGTGATTGAGTTGCAATCCTTACATGAGACATCATCAAGATGGGTTCTTCGTTGGCACTAGAGGATGAACCGATCATCTTGCTATCTTGAGCGAGAAAAGGGTCTTTCAAGACAGCAGGAGTTTGGGAAAGTTCCGGGGAAGATTCTCCTGTCGGGGAATCTGGCAAGGTTATTATAGAAGAAGATTTCTTAGAAGATTTCTTCTTACTTTTAGTATTCACCGGCATGAGACCCCGAAGGAGCAGAAGCAATTTGATTTTGACTAGGTAGGTTGGGGATCTTCTCGTGTAATGTACCCGACTGAGTATAAACTAAGTCAAGGTATTGCGCTTGAGCAATGACTTTCTTTTCAGTAACTACTCCGGCTTTAGCTACATCTTCAGTGATCTTAGGCAACAAGGATTTCACAAACCACTCAGCTAAGATTTGATCCGAGATATAAACCTTCACTAAACTTCGTCGACGTCTCCATTCATGGATATGATCGGAGATGTGAGTGGACGTTGACTATTTTAATGAAGTTAATAGTTCCGTGCCATTGTCATATCTGACTAGCAACTGAAAAATGAGTTAAAAACGAGGTAGCTAACTGACTAAAATCATAAAAAGTGGCTCGCGGTAGTTCAATATACCATTTGGCTGCAAGACCAACTAGAGTGCGTTGAAACAAACGTAAACGAATAGAATCATCAGAAATGGAGTTGGATGCACACCAGAGGTGATAAGTCATCACATGATTAGACGGAGCCTCTCCAGGTTTACCTTCGAACTTGGGAATGTCACTGGGCAACTTATGCGGCATTGGCAGCCAATACGGAAGATAATTGATTGGATCATTCGTAAGGCGCGTCAAGTCAGGTAAATCCAAAGTTGCAATGAATGGTAACTGATGATTAGGGTCTCTGAAACTTGGGGTCTGCAAACCAGCCCCAGGAGGAGGATATCCAGGATAACTTGGAATGGGAATCGCTTCGGGATATTTTGGCCTCCTGGAAAACCAGGATTAACCGGACCATACTGGGGTTGCAAAGGTTGTTGATATGTATACCCAGGGTACGGCTGATACTGATAGGTTGGTTGCTGCACAGCAGGACCATATTGAGGTTGGTACTGTCCCTAGTACAGAGGTTGAACAAATTGAGGTTGAGAAGTAACAACCGTACTGCCTACAGGCATCTGGACCGAAGTCTGGACCATAGATCCAGACTGAGGTAAAGAGGTGTGAGGAGCAGATACAGGAACAGTAGAAACCGGAGCTACTGATACTCCAGAAGAAGGTGGGGTAGATGGAGAAGTTGTTGCAGTAGTTGCAGCAGACGTTTGAGGCAGAGTACGAGGTGTACTAGGCCCAGCCTAAGAAACTACAGAAGGTGCTGAAGTTTGAGCCGTAGACTGGACGGGTTGCTGAGATGGACCAGTGACCTGTCCAGGTTGGGATGACGACTGCACATTTGGTTGCAATACCTGTTGATTCTGAGATGGATCCCACACCAAATTCGTTCCTGGGTATTGACCTTGAGGATACTGAGGACCATAACCGAGTTGAGGGTAAGATTAATAATACGGTTGACCAGAAGGCGGTTGATAACCTTGAGGTGGGTACTGACCTTGGGGTTGATAACCTTGAGGCACGTACTGATACGGGGGTTGACCTTGAGGTACGTACTGATATTGATTTTGGGGTGCATACTGATATTGAGGTTGACCTTGGGGTACATACTGATACTGAGGTTGACCTTGGGGTACATATTGAGTATGGGGTTGACCTTGAGGAATGTACCATCCCGTAGGTACGTACTGTCCTTGAGGTTGGCCCCCAGGCGCAAATTGAGTACCTTGAGGCTGCCCCCCAGGCGTATGTTGAGTACCCTGAGGTTGCCCGCCAGGTGCATATTGAGTACCTTGAGGTTGCCCCCCAGGCGGTAACTCACTGCCTTGAGGTTGACCTGACATCATCAGAATTTCTTCTGCACTCAACTGTTTATGACCACTACTTCCAGTTAACAACTTTTGTTCGATAGGACGAGGAGACGCTCCTCAAAAAGTACCAGAAATGGACTGATACCTAGCAGGGACAGAAGGACCATCGTATAAATAGGCTTCCGGAGATTGGGAATACATGGATGATGGACTAGACATATTCAATGCAGGATATTGACCTCTAGGTGAAGGGTGATAAAAAATGTGAGGTGGTGTAAAACTGAGTCCTGGATTTTCTAAAAGATTGGTCAGTGAACAATACCAATCAGTACTCCTAGGTGGACTATAAAAAATCGATTCACGCTCCCTAAACTCTAAAATAGGTCGATTATCTGGAAAAGGGAAGCTTTCTTCTATATCCGCAATAGCAAGTTCTTCGATCGCTATGAGACCAGCGGGAAGATCTTGGGTAATTACGGTTTCTACTCTAGGAGAACTAGGACCACTAGGAGTCGGAGAAACAAACTCTGATACAGGAGTAGGAGCAACTTCAGATTCGGGTTCAGATACGTCAGGTTCTTCACCTATATCACTAGTAGACGCAATGCTACCAGTAACCTCTGAAATTACTACGGGTTGAGAATCAGAATATTCTACCAAAGAAGGTTCTCCTTCTTTAGGTGATCGATTTCTACCGCTACTGGGAGATACGAGAACTCTCAAGCCTTCAATGTAGCTTGGTATTTCTTCAGGAGGTTGACCCCGAAGTCTACGAGAATTCCTCAGTAAATCAGCCACATTAACAAACTCAGGGGATTCACCCCGAAGTCTACGGGAATGTCTCGGTAATTTAGCCACAGCTAAAAAATTTAACTACTTCAGACGCAAACAAAGTAAAATCTCAATGAAAATCACCTAAAGTCTCTAAAGAACCAAACAAATTTGAAGCACGCGCCTAAGAATCTAAGAGATCAAACACACACAAACAGTAACTTTCCGGACCGAAAACACTAGTTGGTGATGAAATCCAACGTCGTAGAGTTCGATACAGAAATAGCGGTTGGAACAGTTACCCCAGCAACCTACTTAATGAATATACTGGACCAAGTTTCTCCACTTAACCGTCTCGAGTGAAGAGAACCCCCCAGAAAATCCAAGTGAGTCTAGCCGACATCTGCTCCAGGTACAGCGGCATCTTCCCGCCATCGTCACCTTAGGAAGAATCCTAGAGAATATGGACACTAAGGTTACCAACAGAAACAAATACACCTGGGGGAACAGCCTACAATCCGATACGCATGCAAGGGCAGAGTAGCAAGCTCAATCCCCTTGAAGGCTCCTCGAAACAAACCGAGGTTTACCAAAAAGTGACCCCAGGCTCCTCGATAATAATCCGAGGTTTATCAGAGCCCTAGAAACAAAAAATTTTGCTAGATTGATTTTATATTAAGCGTGATTTTTAGTGGTTTTTGATTAAGTCAAAAGGTGATGGAGATGAAACTTATGGTGTAAAGACTCGACACAAAATCACTACAAAAATGCACTTAAGATGGCTAACTATTCTTTTCTCTTCAATGAAGTTCTAGCTAAGAAAGAGTTGGAGGATGCAAATACTTAAAACACAAATCTTTCTTTAACGATCAAACCAAAAGAAGAGTATCCGTTTCAATGCACTCAAAAAACGAGACAACTAATTATTTGCACAAGAATTTCTCTTTTCATTCGAAAACTCAAATGCTACTAAGAACGAGCTTTCTCAAAAGAGACCTTTCATTTTTTATTAAAAAACATTTCAAACTATAACTAAAGCAAATCTTTGAGAAAACTATTTAATAAAGCAAACTTAAGATCTACAAACTAACAAAACCCTATTTGAAGTAAAAAGCTCACAAAAAGTCTTTTTGAGGATGTTTTACTTGGTCACAAGCAAACCAAGGACTAATTTGTTCAGAATCACAAATAAGTCAAGAAAAACCAATTTTGTATTCCTTTTTTAAAAATGAAAATCCACACTTTCGATCACAAGCTTATCGAAGTTTTGTAAAGAGAAAACTCAAAGCGGATTTCTCAACAAGGGGAGATTTCACAAATGGTCAAACTCTCAAGAAGACTGGTAGACACTAAGGTGATCTAAAGTCCTTACAGCCTCTAAGCTCAGAGCCACTACACAACCAAATCAAAAAACAAGCCCAACAAGCAAAACTTCTAGGAATTTCACGTAAAACCCTAATGCTAATGAAATTAAACCAAGGAAAGATTTCAACCAGTCACATGCAGGTATGGGCAGAGGACAACCACTAGAAAAACAAAGTAAAACTAACTGAAAGAGAAAAAGTCAAAATTTTCAAAAATTTAGCAGGGTATGCAGGTGCAGAGTTCACCCAGGTGCGGGTACGCTCTGTGCACAAAGACACAGTGCGTACAGGTACGCACTGTGATATAAGTGCAGACTGCGGACTTCAACTAAAGTAATGAAAAAGAAAAAACAAATCTAAATCCACTAAATCTACCCAAAGCCACACACAACAAGCCAAAAACAGAAACAAAAAGACAAGTTTCTCAAGTCAAAGAAAAACGAGGAAAACTATCAAGTCCCTAGCGTAGTTGCCATTTTGTCATGCGGAATTAGTCAATATTGCGGACAAGATAGACCTTCCTGGAATCTAATGAAGACCTAATGACAAACAAACCAACCAGGCACTATCTTTCTCTAAATGCGCTTTATAAATAATGGCAAACAAAGGTTTAAGGGCCTACCTCATGTCCAACGCAAGTTTGGAGATGCCTTCGCTCCTTTGTTCCAAGTATGTTCCTTCGTCGCAAACCTGCAAGCACAAACAAGGCAAATGATTAAATAGCACCTGAATATCCAATATTACAAAACATATTTAACATGAAAGTCAAGGAGTCCATGAAACAAATAGAATAAGATACTTGTTGAGAAAAATGAGCTTGATTGTATTAATTCAAAAGAAAAGAACCTTACAACCTTTGCCTTGACGCTGTACAAGCTCCTTCCACGGTCCAACAAGAAGTCTCCTCTACTTTGACAAGCTTCACTCCTCCCTAATGGGGCAAAAAAGGTATGTAATCTCTCCTATTAAGCTCAAATAGGAATTCTTGATTTCACTAGCATTTACCCTCAAAAGTTCAGCTTCTAACCTCCCTAGCCACTGACACAATGCCTCAATTTATAGTGCAATGGAGATCAGTTACCAGTTCCTCCTTCAAAGGGATAGAGTCCCTCCTTCAAAGGGATAGCTCCTCTCAACAAGGGATTATTCCTCCTTCTATGGGATGCATGAACCACTTGGAGCGAACAATCCATGTAACAAATCCTTCTAGAAAACTCTAGAATTAACCCAATATGAGTTTTTTAGGATAAATATTGCGCCTTTTGACTTTTACAGGGGTACGCACCCTCCCCTTTACATACAGAGCGTATAAGTACGCATATATCTTGAACAAAAGGCGCGGGCCCACAGGAAAAGCTAAGAGAAAGTGCGCAACCAGAGTTATGTTGCTTTTTTGATGTCTTTCTCTCTTTTTTCAAGCTTGTTTTGAAGAGTTGAGGTTTAAGACTTTCTTAGGAAGCTGGTATAGGTGATGATAGGCCTACACCGACTGCAAATAATCAAGGTGACGATATTTTTGTGTAACAGTACCACTACGCACAATGAAATTTTCTCAAAAATCATCTTCCGCTTCTTTAGATTTATCACTCCATTCATGTCAGTGGCCCAATTTATTCCCAGTAGTGCGAGATAGGTATTATTGTCATCAACAATCTCTATCACTTAGAAATCTGCTAGCACACTTGCACCTTCAATATCTACTGTGATTCCCTACAATCTCCCCATAGGTAGGATCTTTTGTTGGTTTTCCATTCATAGTTGGATAGGAGACCATAGCAGTGCAGACCTGCCCATGCGCTCCCATGTCTGCTTTGGTAGGACATTTGCGTTCGATCCTAGATCCAGAATTGCTTGATCCATCTCATATTCCCTGATCTACGCGGTCAATCTTATCTCCCTTCATGTTCGCATTGTGTGCTTTCCGAGCTTCCAGACTACGTGTGGTTCTCCTGGTGTGGTCCTAGCGCATCTAGTCATGAGTTCTTGCAGACCCTTTATAGCCTTGCCATTCTGTAGCAGTTTCATGCATGTCTCCAAGAACATAGTGAACATCGACGGGTCCATTTCTAGCTCCAATCTATTTGTACTTTCTGAAGTGGAGGCATCAACGAAGCTCCTCTTAGATTCCATGAAGGTCTCCTTAGTGCACTCCAAATCAAATTATGGTTCCTTCATTGGAGCCTTGCGAACCCAAGTACTTTATTCAGGCTACTTACCTTTGTCATCTCCTGTCATAATACCAATTCAGAGCATGATATTTACATTAGGGTCTTCCCTGTGTGACTCAGAACTCATCATTTGTAGGCTTTCAGTTGGGGGAGGTTGAAGTGCTCCTTTATCACGCAACCTCGCTATCAGTGTTCAACAGTCTTCTGTCTCATGATCAAACTGCATACAGTATAAGCATAATGGACTTGTTGGATTTGTATAATTGTGGGAATAATGCCCCGGTCCTCCACAATTGTAACATATCAGTTGTCCACAACCTCTTCCTAGCCCCATTCCACCTTGGCCTCGTCCGCGCCCCTAAAATCCAGTGCGCACCATTCCTGCATTTTGATTGAGGGCCCATGTTTTGACCTGAACCCTTTAGGAGTCTGATCCATCATCAGTTCATAACTTCTACAGGTGCACTCATCATGTCCTACTAACCTGTAGAAATTACAGAACAATTGTTGGGAATTCTGCGTATACTTCTACAAAATATGGTAGCTATCTGTAGCATGATTCCCTCCTATTTGACAAATCGTGCACCCCGATGCAGTCGTCACGATTGGTCCTACTTGTGCCTCCGGTCTCAATGGTATTGGCCCTCCTCCCACGAGGTAATTTGTGAACACCAGGCAGTGGTCCTTATTGTGTCCCTAGCCCTTGCACTTTACACACCATACCTCATCACGCACTTTTGAACGAGCTGTCCTGTCTTGTTTCAAACTCTGCATCTCAAGGCACAAGTTTTTAAACTGCCCGTGAATCTTCTGGACTCAGGTTAGGATCTTGTATCAGAGTCTCGTGAAATCTTATCGTGACCTCCAAAGCCTCAACCTGAGTGGTTATCCTTTGTTGCAACAATGCATTCCTTAGATCCAGTGTTAACGAGGCTACAAACCATTCGCGGTGTTGCCCATCTTTTAAGGTCATGTTCGCTTCGCGAATTTTGCACTTCAGTCTTTGATCCAACTCCCACGGGGTTTCTCCTAGTAGCATTGATATTTCCTTGAATCAGAAACTTTAAATGAAATTATCAAAGTGCAGCATTCTCTTCTGATAAAGACAAGTCTTGGATATACTGAAGAAGCATCTCAATCACAGAAGTCATCAACCTCCACTAAAAGCTATCTTGATGCAGCAAAGAGTAGTGGATAGTTTGACAATCGTCAGCAAAGGCATAAAGCAAATCACCAGGTAAATCAGGCCCAATTTACTTCAAGGATGAATAGAAGCCACAACCAACCTCAGGTAAATCATACTCAATTTTCTTCAAAGATGAATATCAATAGAAGCTACAATCACTAGGTCAGTAGATTCAATAATCATAGGAACTTCTTTAATGGTCAATGTTTTTCATGTCATAATTTTGGACACAAAGCTGTTAAATGTGTTGCTTACAAAACCATCATGACTAGAGAAGCATGGAATCAAAGGAATGTGACAGGGATCAAGAAAAGTTCCTATAATAACTTTTCTCTTCTTGAAAATTAAATAGAATGCTCAATCTATAACAACTTTGGCCATGAAGAATCTGAATGCAAGAGTAAATTAGGGAAAATATCTCAAAAGGAGCAAACTCCATTAAATCCCAAAATATGGAGAAAGAAAGAACCACAAACAGAAAGATGTGGTACAACCTTGTATGTAGAAGGACAAGAAAACCCGTGGTACATCAACAGTGGATGCTCAAAACACATGAAAGGTGACAAAGAAAAACTACACTCATATAATGCCTTAGAAAAGGAAAAGAGTGTCTCATTTGGAAATGACATTCCTGCTGCCATAAAAGGTAAACGCTCTGTTTTCTTGAAAGAAAAAGTTAAAGCTAGGAATGATATGTATGTTGATGGCTTAAACCATAACCTGTTGAGTGTGAGTCAAATGTTCGATCAAGGAAATGAAGTAGTGTTTCAATCAAATGGACGTGTTGTTCGTGATCTTGATATAGGAGAAATCGTGATTAAAGGCACAAGAACTCCAAACAACCTATACATACTCAAGGGAGGACAAAAACAGTGCTATCTAAGAAAAAATGATGAAAACTGGCTATGGCACAGAATATTGGGACATCAAGCTCTTCTCAAATAAGAAAAGCATGTAGATTCCAATTTGTTTGTGATATTCTCTATATCAACATTCCTAAAAATACTATATGCAAATCATGTCAATTCGGTAAGCAAACCAGATCTCAATTCATCGAAAAGGAAGTTTCAGTTAGTAAGCCTCTTGAACTTGTTCATACTGATTTATGTGGACCATCAAGGAAAAAGTCACCTCGTGGAGAAGAATACTTTATATTGTTCACTGATGATTTTTCCAGAATGTGTTGGATAGGTATTCTAAAGCATAAAGATGAAGCATTTTAAAAGTTCAAAGCCTTCAAAGATTTGGTTGAAAATGAATCAGATCGCAAAATCAAATGCCTCAGATCTGATCGAGGAGGGGAATTTACCTTGGATGAATTCTTTGACTTTTGTGAACAACATGGAATAAAAAGGCAGTTCTCCACCGCAAGGACTCCTCAGCAAAATGGAATGGTAGAAAGAATGAATAGGACTATTTAACAAATGGCTCATGCTATGCTATATGAATCTGGAACTCCTACAACCTTTTGGGGTGAAGCTACATTCGTTGTTGTCACTATTCTCAACCAAGCAAATGTTTGGGTAAAAAGCACTCAAACTCCACATCAGCTTTGGTATGGTAAGACTCCTACTATAAAATACTTCAAAGCTTTTGGAAGAAAATGTTACATCAAAAGGACTAATGAAAAACTTCGTAAGTTTGAACCCAAAGTAGATGAAGGTATTCTTCTTGGCTACTCTTCCCAAAGTAAAGGATATAAATGTTATAATAAAAGACTTGGGAAAATTATTGAAAGTATTGATGTTGTGGTTGATGAAGCATGCAAAAATCCAAAACAGATAAAAACCGAAGATTATGTCAATGAAGAAGATCAAGATCATTTTCCTACATCAAATCACACTGATTCTGAAGAGGAAACCAATGAAGCACTAGAAGAAGAGTTAACGATAAAAGAAAAAACTTCGTCTAGGTATGTTCAGAAAAATCATCCAGAAACTCAAATTTTGGGGAAAATGGGCAGGTGTGCAAATAAGAAGAACTATTGTCGAAACCTCAAGCTATCTAGCATTACTATCTTCCACTGAACCTCAAAATGTAAATGAATCATGCAGAGATGAATGTTGGGTCAAGGCCATGAATGAAGAAATTGAGCAAATTGAAAAGAATAATACTTGGGAATTAGTTCCTAGACCTCATGATAAGAATATCATAGGAACCAAATGAATATTCAAAAACAAGCTGAACAAAAAATGGAGAAGTTATCAGAAACAAGGCCAGACTCGTCTACAAAGGATATGCTCAACAAGAAGGTATAGATTTTTAAGAAACTTTTCCACCTGTTGCTAGACTTGATGCCATAAGAATGTTTCTTTCTCTTTCTAGTTTTTAGAAATTCAAAGTATACCAAATGGATGTAAAATCTAGCTTTGCTAATGGAGACTTAGAAGAAGAAGTCTACATTGAACAAATAGAAGGATTCATTCTTGGAAATGATGCAAAACTTGTATGAAAACTCAGAAAGGCTCTCTATGGTCTAAAATAGGCTCTAAGGGCTTAGTATTACCATCTTGACAAATATCTCCACCAACAGGGTTTCTCAAAGGGGTCTGCAGATAACAATCTATATATAAAGATGGACACTGATAAATTTCTAATAATTGTGGTGTGTGTTGATGATATCATTTTTTGGTAGCAATGAAGAATCCATGAGTCAGAATTTTTCTTCAGTAATGCATCAAGAATTTGAAATGTCCTTGCTTGGTGAGCTTACATATTTTCTTGGTCTACAAGTTCAACAAAATAAAGATGGTATTTTTCTCTCACAAACCAAATATCTCAAACAGATCCTGAAAAAGTACGGCATGGAAGATTCTAAACCATTATGTACCCCAATGGTAACAGGATGTAGTATTAGCTCAGATGATGAATTAGCAACAGTACATCAACGAACTTATAGATTCATGATTGGCAATCTACTTTATCTAATAGGTACTCGACCAGACATCATGCATGTAGTGGCAATAGTTGGAACATTCCAAGCAAATCCAAAGGAATCACACCTTCAGGCAGTAAAAAGGATTTTCAAATATCTTCCAAGAACACAGAACTTTGGTTTATGGTATCCTAGAGATATATATCTTACATTTCATGCATATACGGATGCAGATTGGGCAAGAAGTGTTGATGACAGAAAAAGCACTAGTGGTGGTGCATTCTATATGGGTTCCAGGTTAGTGTCTTGTTTCAACAAGAAAAAAAGTTCAATTGCATTATCTATAGTTGAAGCAGAATACGTGGCTGCTGCATCTTGCTGCACACAACTACTTTGGCTGATGCAAACCTTGCAAGACATTCGAATCACATGTACTCCACCCATCTCCATTCTATGTGATAATACAAATGCCATCAGTATTTCAAAGAATCCGTTCATGCACTCCAAGACCAAGCACATACCCATCAAATATCATTTTCTACATGCACAAGTGCTTGAACAAAAGGTCAAATTGGAGTATGTTCCCTCCAAAGAATAGGTTGTTGATGTATTCACTAAACCACTACCCAGATTGACATTTGAATATCTCAGAAAAGCTGGGAGCAGTTGTTGCATCATCTTGCTGTTAAATCCTATCTTCTCCAGAGAAAGGTGGTTATACGTGAGTTTCATGAAGCGTAGTTGCATATATATGCTGGTTTTTGTGGGTACAGTCACGTATATGTTGGTTTGAGGAAAAACAGTGGGCCAGACTCAAGAGAAAGGGGTCTGATATGGTTTAGTGAATTATCTGCTCTATTGGATGATGGTTACAATCTGTTGATGACATGTGGAAATATGCTGGCTCTCATAAGTTGTTTATAACTTTATGTATATATGATTGATGATGATGCCTTGATAAATCTTCTGATATATGAAATGATTAGATCTGACAGTGAACATCTGACACATGTTCAGGGGTACTGTATGCTTCTAATTATGCATTGTTGGAATTATCTTAGAAGATCTCGGTACAGATTGACATAATCGTTTTTTATTCAGGTGGAACAGGTTTAGGTGGAGAACATGGTTGCTGGATTAGATGTTGTTGTTGATGATAGTTGTTGATGACTATCATGGTGTTGTTTAAGATATTTGGTCTCTGTTATATATGTCATGTATATCATTTAATGTAAAGGTCTTGAAAAGACCTAATTTGTAACCCCATTATGTAGAGGACAGATGATGTAATGTTTCTTGTATAAACAGTTGGTATATGCCCACTTGGTTGGGTGGATGAGTCAAATTTGGTATATCACCATTTGATTGGGAGATGGATGTATGTATGAGGCTTTGGTGATAGGAAGGTCACTAGTGATGTATATATAGAGTCATGTTACCTTTTTGCAGACCTTGCTTGTGCTCCAGGGGAGCATGGACTCAATCATAGGAGCTCAATCAACACACTTCAACATTCAACATGTACTTGGGGGAGCATGAGCCTTTTCCCTTGATGACAAAGGGGGAGAGTGAATTGGTGTTGCCATCAAGTCCAAAGGGGGAGATTGTTGGCATTATGACACAAGTGTTGTCCTTGATGGCAACTCACTCAGATTACATATCACAGTACAACAGGTTAACAACACAGAGTTACATATCAGACTTCACAAAATGAAGAAAGAGAGGTATACGTAGGTTCACCATTGGCCAAGTCGTGTATACACGTGGTTTCACTATATACAAGTCACATATATGTACACACACACTTTCACAAAAGGAAAAGCACATATATCTTGGAAAACTAAAGTTATTGGTTTGAAGTATTTAGTCCATGGTATTTTGATCCATGGTATTGGTCCAAGGCATCTGGCCCAAGGTATCGACCCTAGGTATTTGGTCCAAGGTATTGATCCTAAGTGATTTTCGTCCATGGTATTAAGAAAGGCCTAAAACTATAAAAGGAGGAGAAGATCATTAGGCGAAGGTGTGCTAGTATTGAATATCTGATAAAGTGTGAGATCTACTATGCAGGTTATTGGGTTATGGTGCATTGTTGCATCTGAACCAAGGAAGAACCTTAGTTAATGATGAAGAATCAGATCTAATGATGGATCAGGATCTTAAGGCGTAAAATGAACTATCATTATGTGTTTTTTCTCATATATATTCTAGATCTAAATACTGACACATATATTATTCTGTAAATGATATGATCTGGGTATAACTATCGTTTGGTATAGCTGCAGAACTCTGAATTTATATTTGTAGATGTATACGCTGGTTGCTTTGATAAAATCACATGTACATGCAGGTTCGACACATGGAAGTAGTGTATACCTTACAAAATATGTTTTAGTTGCTTCTATTTGTTGTTGCAGTGTTTTGGGTTCTGCCTTGGGTTTTGGTTACTGTATTCTGGTGACAGCATTCTAAATGATCACATTGACGGGTTGTCAAAGTGATTGATTGATTTAGTTGTGGTTAGTTCAAAAGGAGATTGGTTAATGCAAATATATTTGATGATTGAATGATGTTGTTGATGGATCCAGTTTGAAAATTTATGAAACGTGGTCCCTGGAGGAAAATAAAAGGTTGTAGCCTTCCATAGGTCGACACCTACGTACTAGTAAAATATAAGCTAGTACAAGAGCTAGGGGATGGTAGCTCCCTTCCAGTAGAAGCTGGAGAATGAGAGAAGGTTGTAGCCTTCTGCAAGTAGAAGCGTGCGTACTAGTATAAAACTGCACCAGTACAAAAATTGTAAACTGAATTTTCTTATTATTAAAAGAAGACAGAGATGACATCAGCAAGGGGTTTTCACCCACATTAGGTTTCCACCTTATATCTTGGTGTTCATGTGTGTTTCTCATGTGTGATGCTTTATTATGCTTTTACTGCACCATCTAATGAATTCCCGATATACCGGTTAAAGTTAAATGCATGATAATTTGGGTAAATCAAAATATCTTTGCATATATGCTGGTTACATTAAGTATAGTTTTGTATACATGCTAGTTCACTAAGTTGAAGTAGAGTATACAAATCAATCTTGAAAATTAAATTATTGATCTGATAATACTTATTCAGCCCCCCTCTCAGTATTATTTCCAACACCTTTGCCTCCTTAAATGTCTTAAGTTATATTTAACAATACAAAACACTCATGCAGGTGCGTGCAGTAAATAAACAATATTCTTATAAATTACATTCATTCATACAATACACCAGAAAAGATACACAGAATTATAGAAAAACTTCTCTTTATTGATTCTTTCCATGGTTACAGACTCGACTCACCGTACGCATTTAGCTGTAGGGATCTGGACACTTAGCTGTAGACTACTAGGCCTCTGTGCACTCAGCTGTAGAGCCTTCTCCTACTCTACAACCCATAGACACTTTACACTTTGGTTCAATCACTTAGACTTCCTTATTCCTTCATTATTAGTTAGTTCTCTTTTACACTTAGAGCCTCACTCTATTTATACAATCCCATGGTCCGCGGACCATGGGTAGGTCTATCCAGCCAACATTACACTACAAAACTAGGGTGGACAACCATGTGACTCTATTATACTTTCGAGCCTTGTGCCCGCAATTCGTGGAGCTTTTACAACAAGATTTGGTCAAAAATTGGGCTTTAAGCCCCAAAACATGCCTTGGGGGGGATTCCATGCCCAATAGTAGGCCAATAGAATCCCACTTTGGGGATTTTGTGAGTTGTGGTCTTCCAGCTATAATGACCTCCACAAACTTCCCCATGAAATTATTCAATCACTTTATGATTTTCAACTTCTACAAAGCATAAAAACAAAACTCCCATCGGGTCTTTCTAGTAGAGTTGACCATTGGATATGATATACTTTTGAGCTTGCAGTCTCAACATCCTGTATTTGGATTAGTCCAGCCCTAGTGGTCACCTTAGGAATAAGAGATAATGGATGATATTCTTATACTAGGGTGACCCCTCATATTTAGCATAGATCTTTTGCTCTACTATTTTAATCTCATTTTATTGAATTTTTGTTTTGTCTTCCTCTGTTATAAGGTTTATTTCCAAAGCTTGGTAGTTAGATTCTCATAAAATATTTCACAACCCCTTGCCTTTTATGAGCTTAGTGGGATTTAGGTCTAACTCGTATTCCTGTATCTTCGCTACCACCAATCCCTTTTTTCTTCATTATCTCATTGCACAAGGATGTCCTTGACCATTGTCATTGGCACAAATGCTTGATTTCTGACTGTAGCACATACACTCGAAATGCCTTCAAATATTTGACTAGTGCATATGCTTGTTTCTCGAAGATGTTATATTTTAGCTTAGCATCCCTCAAGAATTGGCTGAAGAAGGTGATGGGATTCTCATAACCATATTTATTCTTTTGTATCAAAACTGCAACAATCGTATACGGAGAAGCAAAAGAAAATATATAGAAATGAGTTGAGTAGTCAAGGTTGACTAATACCAGTGCTTTAGCAAAAGCTTCTTTAATTCTAGTAAAATAATGTAGAGAGGTAGGGATCCATTTGACTTCATTTTCATTTTTAAACATATCTGTAATACCCTTCACTATGTCAGCATAGGTGGGTATGAACCTTCTCAAGAAATTTATTCTCCCCAAAAAGAGTTGGACCTCTTTCTTATTTTTGTGTAGAGTAATGTGAATGATAGCTTCGACTCATTTAGGATCAATTTTCACTCCCTCTTGTGCTACTATGTGTCTTAGTAGCTTCCCCTCACTCAGGAAAAACTGAGATTTCTTGGGATTCAAAGATAGTCCATACCTCCTTCATTTCTGAAAGGTGAGAATCAAGTGGAGGATGTGCTCTTCATCAATGTTCGAGAAGACTATGATATCATCCAAATATACCACTACAAACTTGTCTTGCTCCCCTACAAAAGCTATATCCATAACTCTCTAAAACGTGGCCCCTGCATTCACAAGATTGAAAGGCACATGATCATACATGAAATTTCGCCAAGGGGTGGTGAAAGAAGTCTTCTTCTGATCATTAGGGTGAACTGCCACTTCATTGTAACCAGAGAACCCATCCATCATGGACATTCTAACTAATCCCACCACCTTCTGTAAGGACTCTGGACACCACATATCTCCACAATGGTATGATATTTTCCACTTTGGGCCTAAGCCCTCATGGATTTGCTTTTGGACTTACCCCAAAAGGCCTCATACCAATGGAGATATTTGTCCATCCTTATATACCCATGATCCTCCCCACTTCTAGTCAATGTGGGACTTTGGTCGTATACCCAACACCTTCTAATATATAATCCATCTTGGGTAGTGGGTAATTGTCTTTCAAAGATGCCCTGTTAAGGTTATGAAAATATACACATAACCTGATTTCTCCATTCTATTTTTGGACTGGGACTAGATTGGCCAACCACTCTAAGTACCTTAAAAGCACTATGATTTTAGCCTATAGAGGGGAGTAAGAGTGGATTAATCTGCATGAGCTTCTATTTGCATGGTTTTATTCCACTCTTTAAATGTTTCTTATGTTGTATGATGCTAGTATCAAATGCTTTTAAATCCTCATAAGACCAAGAAAAAACATCCTTATAGATTTTGAAAAGATTTAAATACCTTTGTTTGTATTGTGAGAGGATTCCCTTTGATAGCCCGCCCATTTGGGGTTCATATTCTGAGTCGATATTTCAATATTCTACTTTCTCATCCATCTCTAGAGCCATTGCTTTGGAGGCTACATCATTTTGGTTAAATAATCTTTCTAGTGGAACTAGCCCACGAGGAATAGTATTCCCTTCCAGTTGTTGAATTTTCTATCCAGCCACCGTGTTTTCCCATGGTGATGGTTTTTGATCAACCTCTTTTTCCTCTTCTTAATCAATAGTTGAGCTAGTGAACTCCCCAACTACTTATATAACTCATTTGATCTGCACATCATCCTTGAATACTTGCCAGTGCTTAATGTTATCAGGCATGGAGGGGTCTATGCCTGAATTCTACCTCATACCTGAGGAATGGATTTTGAGGAGGTTTGAAATTGCTTGTTGCTACAACAAGGGAATCATCCATCCTATTTCCTTCTCTGCATAGAAATTGGATATTAAAATCCAGGAAGAAATTATCAATTAAATCCCATACTTCATTCTAGTAAGTCCTCAATTTGGGGTGTTTGGCCCACCACTGATTTCTTATCTACCTTGCAATTAACTTGGAGTCTCCATACACAGTTAAGCATTCAATATTCATATTCCTTGTTGTTTGTAGCCCAAGGATAAATGCTTCATACTCTTCCACGTTCTTATTTTCCTTGAAATCCAACTTCAATGAGAGGGTTATCAAGCCACCCTAAGGACTTACCAAAAATACTCCTACTCCATTTCCTTCTTTGGCATTCTCTCCATCAAAGTATAATTTCCACACTTTGTTTCTACTTGTGTGCTAGTCATCTAACTGCATTGTGAGATGTACTTGTGTTTCTTTTAAGATGGTCTCATCTTCTTCTAGGAATAGGCAGGATAGGTCACTTTCTTTTCCATACACTGGAGAATTTTTAAAACCTTCAGCTAGGGTCACAGTTTTTACAAATTTGGACTCTCTGTATAACCTCCTTTCTTCGCCTCCAAAAGTAGGAATAATGGCATAAGTTATATCTAATTTGATAATGCCTCCCATCTTGGAACCCTAAGACCTATATAGGAGCATTATGAATCGAGGAGGAATATTTGCCACAACTATGTCCATCACTACGCTTTTCATAGGGATCTGAGCCATGTTTACCACCAGATATTTTATCATTCCCAAGAATTTGATCCTCTTAGATTCAAAGGAGTATAGGTCCTTGTAGGTTCTAGTGATCTACAAACCAAGTTGTTCCATCATGGTTAAGGGCATGAGGTTCTGTGAGGATCCAGAGTCCAACATACAATTATGCAATAAGAGGTCATGAATCACTAGGGTCACATAGAAGGGTGTAGTGGAAGGATCAAGTTCTTCAACATGAGGCCCAAATATGTTATAGCTCTGATACCACTTATTATGCTCTTAACCTGCAAGACGATACCAGAATACCAAATATGCGAAGAAATATACCCAGAACATAGAACAGTGAGAAACAACAACAAGTATTTTATTATTCAGAAAGCAATGTTCACTTGCCTCTTCGAGGGGGCAACCTCCAATAGAGTCGAGCTCGATTAAAAAATAAGACACGATGCTCCTCGCAGGGAGTCTCTATCCTTTATATATGCTTCATACATGCAATACCATGGAGCAATGCCATGGTTCTTATTAATACTATATATCTAATACCATGGCCCATTTGCAACTAACTGTGGTCCCGTCATTAAATGCAGTTTAACCACTTACAATTATTAATATGGGCTTTATTGACTCTTTACTTAACTATAACTATGACTTGATCCTACTACGTAAATAAGGGGGTTAGGGTGGGACCCTAACAAAATACAACCATTGATCTCTGTTCTTGAAGGTTTAAACAATCATGGGCTGGTATTGAGGTGGATGGGAGCATGAATTGGGAGACTTGAGATTTATGAGTGGGTTGTTTTAGAATTTCAGTTAAGGGAACAAGGATCTTCACCTTGTCGAGTTCCTTCTGAATATTCAATGTAGACTGGCCCTTTTCTATGCCTCCTATCTCTACCTCTCTTTCTTTATCACTAGTAGATTTTATTAAAACGGGTGCCTTCTCTTCTGTGTGTTTCTCAGAGCTATTGCATTCCTTATTTAAGAAGACTTTTACTTTGTATGATTCGGGGTTCAACTTCCCTTTCCATTTATTTAACACTAGAGGAATCTCTTGGGGAGTTGATTCTTCTTATTTTTCAGGTTCCGTCGACCTCTTTTTGAAGATATGAGATCATACCTTCAATGTAGTTGTGCTTGCATGAAATCTGCAATTTTTTTACAATAATCCCCTATGTCCTCCTCATTCACTAGCACATATCATGGTGAGCCATGTTTTCATGTTCCTCTTTAGAGAAGGAGGAATACAAGTTTCCCCACAGCTCAAGTGTATCTAATGGTTGTTCATCTAGAAATCATCTATATATAAAGGAGGAGGGATTTGATCTAGTTGATCTTTTCTTTCCCTTTGAATTATCTACAATGGTGGCCTTCTGTATTGTGGTTATAGCCTTGGTTGTTACCTTGAGCATTTTATTTCAAGAGACTCTTGTTCTCAAGCTCAAGCTTTACCACCTTATGCAATAAACTCTTAATGAGTTTATCTATCTCTTCCCACTTTAGGTCTGGTGATTATTTAACTTGACCAAAGAAGGATGTTTCTTCTTTCCCACTTTTCTTCTCAGTAGGTTCATTCTTTCCTCTTGAATTCCTTGCTGAGGTGAAATTTGCTTCTACCTCAAGAGCATCAACTTGGATTTAATCCAAAGTATGAGACTTCCTCTCCATAAAGGGTAAAGCCAAATGCATACCTAAAGGCTCCCACAAATATTGCACGAGCAACAAATTGAGGAGGCTTTATCTCAACAGGAAGGTTATTATATTGATTATTGAAACATTTTGTGAATCCTGAAATATCTTCTTCTAGTTTCTTCTTTATAGCATTGAACTTTGTGAGGACATACTCATGATCTCTCTCATGAAAATATAATGAAAGGTTGCCTACAAGTTGTGTGATGATTTTTTGATAGGTGGATCCAATTTGAAACATTCTAAAAAGTGGTCCACAAGAAGTTGAGGGTTGCAACCTTCAGAAATGGGGTAGGATCTCCCTTCCGATAGAAGCTGGTAAACTAGATTAGGAAGTTGTAGCTGATTTCCAATAGGAGTTGGAGAATGAGTGGAGTTTGTAGCCTCCTGCAGGTGGGTGCCTGCGTACTGGTAAAACTCTACATTGGTACAAGAATGTAATAAATATTTTCTTTATATAATAAGAAAGAAGAAAAAGACAACAGTAGTGGTGGATTTCTCCCACATTGGGTTTCCACCTAAAATCATGGTGTTCTATGTTTGTTGCTCATTTGTTGTGATTTATTTATGTTATTTACTTCATACTAAAATAATTAATTTACTTATGTAATGCTTAAATATTATCATCTGATAAAACACATGAAAAATAAGTAAACTAGATATATGTTGTTTTATTTCTCAGAAGTCGTGTACATACTCAGGTTGCTTTAAGAACAATAACATACAGATTTCAGTGTATGAAATTTAAAAGTTAAAGTTTAAAATATTGATTCACCCCCCTCCCCACCAAAAGTATTTTTTCCAATAATTGGTATCAGAGCAGGTCCCTTAGAAGAAGCTTGATCACTTAAAGGGATATCTATCAATATGGGTAGTCAAGAAGGAGAATTTTCTATTAGGAAACTTTGTTTAATGGAACTAAATTGGTATTTTGGAAAGTAAAAATGGGAGCAAACTTGTAGGCACTTGAAGGTGGATATCAATACCCAACCTCCATCCCCATAGATGATGCAGGGAAGAAACAATATGAGACCAATGTGAAGGAATTCAATGCTATATTGGGAAGCTTGGCTAAATCTGAATTTTTGAAGGTCGTGAAGATGAATTTTGCAAAGGCTATATGGGACAATGTTTTTCAAAGCTATGAAGGTGACACTAAGGTAAAAAGCATTAAACTTGAAACGTTTAGAATTTAATATGAGACCCTTCGAATGCATGATGATGAAAGTATTTCAAGATTTTTTCTCACGATAGATGAGATCATTAACTCAATGAAAAATCTTGGTGATGAAATAAAGGGCTCTATTTTTATTGAGAAAATTTTAAGATCTCTAACCTTAAAGTTCGATTCCAAAGTCTTTTCCATTGAAAAATTGGAGGATTTGAAGAATCTCACTATTGAACATCTCCATGGGATTCTAAAAACTTATGAGATGAGAAACCGGGGTCCATAAGATATTAGAGAAACAACACTCAAATTACAAAGAAAGGGAAAGAAGAGGAAGAGCCTAAGGAAATAGGTTACATTTCAGACGAAGAAGAAGGAAATGTTGTGAAGAAACTCTAAGTAGGAAGTGGCAAGTTTAAAGGTAAGCTTCCTTTTAAATTTATTTCCTGTGGAAGAGTAGGCTTCTATGCCGCTAAATGTCCTTACAAATAAAATCATGAGAAAGGGAAGAATGTTCCAGATAGGAATGTCAAAAGAAATTTTGATAGCAAGAAATATGCTAATAAAGCTACTAAATATTCTTCCAATAATGAGGATGATGAATCAAATCAAGATTATAAATTACTTATGGCATTTGAAGAGCAATGTGTAGATGAATTTGATGATGACTCTATGGATGAACTAGAAGAAATTTATAGACATAGGGATATAAACAAGAATCAAGAAAAGGAAATCAGTATGTATAAGGAAAACACTCTTATTGAAAAAATAACTTAGATAAAAATATGTATAGAAGAAACTAAATTAGCTCAAGAAGCTTTCAAGAAACAAGTTCTAGAAAAGGAAATGCACTGTGAAAAACTAGAACTTGAAATTGTGGGTTTAGGAAAGGAACTTGAGAAAACGAAGGCTAGAAATATTAGATTTCTAAAGGATCTGAGACTTTAGGAGAAATCCTTAAAGTATAATGATCTCCTCTAATCAAGACAGGTCATGGATACAAACCAAATTGTGAAACATCAAAGACCATGAATTATTCTGAAATGGGTACAAGAAGCTACATTAATGTGGTAAAAGGAAGCAATCATCAGAATTATAGACTTCAGCAAAAGAATAAAGGATCAAATCTTTCCCATGCAAAAAAACCTTACCATGAACAAAAGGCAAGCTACACAAGAAGGTTTTATACTCCTAGGTATTCTTACTTCAATGGTCAATGTTTCACTTGTCACAATTTTGGTCACAAAGTAGTTCAATGTGTTGCTCATAAGACAATTATGACTAGAGAAGCAAGAAAACAACATAATGAGATTGGGGCAAAGAAACATTTTTATAATTATTTCTCACTTCTTCAAAATGAAATTGAATGTTCTATTTGCAATAACTTTGGTCATGAAGAAGCAGGATAAAGTCATCTTACCAACATGAATAGAAGACAATACCACCCAAGCTATGGAAAACGAAAATCACTGCCTCTGAAAATTGTGGTCTAGCATTGTATGCAGGAGATCAGGAGAATCTTTGGTACATTGACAACGGACGTTCAAAGCATATGAAAGATTATAGAGATAAGTTTTTTTTTCTCTTCATGAAATAAATAAATAAAAGAATGTGACTTTTGGTAATAACTCACCTGTTTTTATCAAAGGGAAAGGAATCGTGTTTTTAAAGAAAAAGGTCAAGGATGGAAATGTATTATTCGTTGATGCATTAAGACATAACTTGTTAACTGTTAGTCAAATGAGTGATCAAGGGCATGAATTTATTTTCATATCAGAGAATTGCATGGTAATAAATATGGATACAGGTAAGATCATAATAAAGGGAACAAGTACGCCAAGCAATGTATATGTCTTAGGAGGTGGCCAAGATCACTATTATTTAAGAAAATTTGAAAAAGATGGATATGGCACGAAAGTTTGGGGCACCTTATATTTTATCAATTAGGATGGGAGAATTTCATGACCTACCCAACATCTCTCCACCTAAAAATAGCATTTGCAAATCATGTCAATTTGATAAGCAATCTAGAGTTCAATTTAAAGCTAAAGAATGTACTTAAAGTGAACCCATTGAACTTGTTCACACTGATTTGTGTGGTCCTATGAGAAATAAGACTACTCGTGGTGAATGATACTTCATATTATTTATTGATGACTTTACAAGAATGTGTTGGATTGGTTTACTAAAGTATAAAGATGAGGCATTTGATAAGTTTAAAGTATTCAAGGATTTGGTAGAAAATGATTTATATCTAAAAAATGCCTTAGATCTGATAGAGGAGGGGAGTTTATATCATATAATATTTTTCAATTTTCGTGAACAACATGGAATCAAAAGACAATTTTCCATAGCTAAAACTCCTCGACAAAACGGAGTGGCAGAAAGAATGATCAAGACAATTCAACAAATGGCATGTGCCATGCTTGATGAGTCAGGGACACCTCACACCTTCTACGGAGAAGAAAAACATATAGTCGTGGATATACTTAACAAAGCTAATGTTTGGGTAAACAATGATAAAACTCCATATGAACTCTGGTTTGGTAACCTGGAACTATCAAATGCTGTACAATTTTTGGAAGCAAATGTTTCATAAAGAAAAATGATGGTAAGCTTGGAAAGTTTGAATCTAGACTTGATAAAGGAATTCTCCTTGGATATTCCTCTATAAGCAAAGGATATAAATGTTATAATAAAAGGATTCAAAAGATTTTTAAATGCATAGATGTTGTGATTGATGAAGCATCCATAGGTACCAAAAGAGACACACCAGTAGATGACGAACCTCTCCCTACTACAAGCCAAAAGATCGTATGAGAAGGAAATATATAAGAATTAGAAGAAGGAAATGAAAATACAGATATATCAGAAAAGACACCATCAATATATGTTCAAAAAATTCGTCCTAAATCTCAAATTCTAGGTGAAAAGGAAGCAGTAATACAAACTAGAAGAACTCTTGTTGGAAATTCTAGTCACTTAGCCTTACTATCAACAATTGAACCTAAATATGTCAATCAAACAAGCAAAGATGAATGTTGGGTTAAGGAAATGCATGGAGAATTTGATTAAATAGAAAAGAATCATACATGGGAACTAGTAACAAGGCCTCATGATAAAAATGTAATTGGAACAAAGTGGGTGTTCAAGAACAAACTAAATGAAAATGGAGAAATAATTTGAAACAAAGAAAGACTTGTATCCAAAGGTTATGCTCAATAGGAAGGGATAGAATTTGAAGAGACATTTGCACCTATATCTAGACTTGAAGCCATAAGAATGTTTCTTACATTTTTCCAGCTTTCATAACTTTAAGGTATATCAAATGGATGTTAAATATGCATTTTTAAGTGGGGATCTAGAAGAAGATTTTATATTGAACAACCTGAAGGATTTATTCTTTGAAATGATAAAAATCTTGTGTGCAAAATTAAGAAGGAATTCTATGGGTTAAAACAAGCTCCTCGTGCATGGTACTATCTTCTTGATAGGTATCTTCATTAATAAGGATTTAAAAAGGGGTTGAAATAGCAATATATATATATATATATATATTATATATATATTATATATATATATATATATTATATATATATTATATATATATATATATATGATTGGTAAAGACAAACTTTTGATAGTAGTAGTTTACATAAATGACATCACATTTGGAAGCAAAGTAGAATCTATGAGTCAAGAATTTTCTTCAGTAACACAACAAGAATTTGAAATGTCTTTACTTGTTGAACTAACATACTTTCTTGGCCTTCAAGTTCAGCAAACTAATGATGGTATTTTCCTTTCTCAAACCAAGTATCTCAAACATATTTTGAATAAATATGAAATGGAAGACTACAAGAAGTATGCACACCAATGGTAACAAGATGCAATCTTAGTCAAAATGATGATTCTCCTTTATTTAATTGACCAAAATACAAATCTAAGATTGGAATCTTGCTCTATATTACAGTTACAAGACCAGAAATTATCCATGCAGTTGGCATAGTTGGACGGTTTCAAGAAAATCCTAAGGAAACTCATCCCCAAGCAGTTAAGAAAAAATTCAAGTATCTGCAAGGCACTGAAGATTTTGTTCTATGGTATCCAAAAAAATGCATACTTTGCACTTCAGACTTACACAGATGCAGATTGGGAAAGTAATGGTTATGACCACAAAAGTACTAGTGGAGGAGCATTCTATTTGAAACCTCACTTAGTTTCTTCGTTCAGTAAGGAAATTTGTTTTATCACTTTAACTATTGCAGAGAAAAAATATGTTGTTTGTGCATCTTGCAGTACTTAACTTTAATGGATGATCCAAACATTGCAAGATATTCAAGTCACTTGTCCTCAACCTGTTCCTACTCTTTGTGATAATACTAGTGCCATAAGTATCTCTAAACCTCCTATCATGCACTCAAATACAAAATACATTCCAATCAAATACCATATTCTAAGAGAACAGATGCTTGAACAAAAGGTCAAATTGGAATATGTTCCTTCCAAGGAACAAGTTGCAAACATATTTACAAAGCCACTTCCATGTGATTCCTTTGAATATCTAAAATAGAAATTAGGAATGATTCCTACATCTTCACTCTACTAATTGTTCTAACGCACATGTCATGTCCAGGGGAGTTGTGTCTATAACTCCTATAGTTTACTTTACGTATGCGGATGGTATGAAAGATAGTCACGTATATACATAGTTTCTGAGTTAGATAGTTGTGTATACTCCTCAGTAATAGAAAATGAGTGGCATAGATTCAGGGGGAGCTTCCTACATACTTTCATCATTTCATTATTGGTTCAAGGGGAGAAACTGCTATGATTCTAAAAATGCATTGTTAGCATTATGATGACTTTAGTACTTCTTGTTGTGTGATGAGTTTATGATGAGTCCATACCATTGTTGCTCTATGCTTCTTGATGATAAGGATGTTCATGCTATTGTCTATGTTGTTGCTATCATATGTTTATGTTGTAGATTCCTATATGGTGAATGATGGTTGCTGATGACTATTATGGTCTTGCTACCTCATGGTGGGGGTTCGTGTTTTTGGCTATAAGTGTCATATATGTCTCTTGATGTAAAGTTCATGGAAAGGCCCATGCTATAATCATCATAAAATTCCGACATGTATGGGCTATTGGGTTCACATAATGCTATGCATGTAATCCCATTATTTTCGGAAATTGATGTAATGTTGGGTCAAATATGTAACCCCATTGTGTTGGGTGATTGACAGAATCATGAGTCATTGGTGATAGGAAAGGTCATATTTGATTGAGTCATAAAGCCTTGTGATTTTATTGTATATATTTACAATGTCCAGCATATGCTCAATTGGAGCATGGTAAATATGCAGATTTCATGTTTTATATTCAGCATATTAGCTCTACAATACTCAAAATTACATAGTAAGCACTTCATTCATCGTATTTCATCCCTTTTCCCTTGATCTTAAAGGGGAAGAGAAGCTTGGTGTTTGGAGAAGAATTCTTGGAGAGAAGCTTGGTGTAGACTTGGTGTTTGGAGATGTATTTGTAGGTGGTGTCCAAACACCAAAATAGTTGCCATCAAGTCCGAAGGGGAATATTGTTGGCATTATGGATAATGTGTTGTCTTTGATGAAAACCTGACTGATAAAGATATCAACATTGTGATAACATGATCTCATGTTGTTTGGTACAAATGCTACAAATGTTATAAGCAAAGAAATGGTAGTTCAAAGATATATGGATGATAAAGGTGAAGTTTGATCAAGTATATGCATATCCTATGAAGAAGGGTCACGTACATACGTAGTTCCTATAAGTAAAAGTTATGTACATAATTTGAACCATGTTAATCTAGATATGAGGGGTCATTGTCATGGTATTGGCCCATAGTAATTGGAGCGACAATGGTTATTTGATCTTGTTAAAGAATACTAACGACATTACCAAGGGATTTACCTAAGGTATTGGCTAAGGCTAAAAATATATAAGAAGATGGATATCAAGGTGTTATGTGTGCAAGTGATGATTTATTCATGTGTGATCTGATCCAAAACATGTGTGCACCAAGGAGCAAGGAGAAGACTCAGATTTGAAATATCTAAAAGTGTTTTGAGATATATGCTTAATCGATTTACTTGTAGAAAATGTCAAAGTATCTAATAATGATGAATCTGTAGTTATGATGATGCTATGATCTAAATGAATTATTTAGAAGTATGTAGTTTTCATTGTAAAGGTTGAGGAGAGTGAAGTTGTGTTTACAACGAATGTTTTCAGATTTGTATATAGGTTTGTCATTAGATAGTCACGTACATATGCTAATATGATTTTGTATAGTTGTGTATAACTTCTCTGAATTTATTATCTATGTTGAAACATGTACGCAAGTATTTTTCATGGTGGTCGCATACATATGTTGATATGTTTCATGAATGTCATGTATATTTTCGAGGGTTTGCATTACTAATAAATGATAACATTTGATGAGTTATGTTCTATTTGTTGTTATCTACCGATGAAGTCTTGATCATGTTGATCTCTGTCTAACAATGTTGATTATCTTAAATGTGGAATGGAATATTGATTGGTAATGATGCTACATTTTTTTGATGTGTGATTGCTTCAATACTTGATTTAGTGGTTGGTTCAGTGTTATAGTAATTCAGTATGACAATGTTTTTAGTTGTGAGTGATTTGAGATCTATACGTAGGTTGTATGCAAAGGAAATGCATATTTACGCAAGTTCTATTAAGAACAATCACGTACATGTCCCAATGATTATTTGTTCTAGTTGGGTTCTGCATTCAATGGTTTTATGCTTCATAGGTTTAGTTGGTTTACAATGCTTCAATGATTTCAGATTCAATATTTCAGTTTACCATATTGGCTTGGGGTTTACTGTTGATATGGGTCCAATTTGAAAATATAATGAAAGATGGCCTACAGGTTGTGTGATGATTGTTTGATAGGTGGATCCAATTTGAAACATTATAAGAAGCGGTCCACAAGAAGTTGAGGGTTTCAGCCTTCAGAAATGGGTAGGAGCTCCCTTCCAGTAGAAGTTGGTAAACAAGATTAGGTGGTTGTAGCTCCCTTCCAATAGGAGTTGGAGGACGAGTAGAGGTTGTAACCTCTTGTAGGTGGTTTTCTACACACTGGTAAAAGTATGTATCAATATAATAATGTGATAAATATTTTTCTTTATATAATAAAAAAGAAGACAAAGACAAAAACCACAGTGGTTTTCTCCCACATTGAGTTTCCACCTAAAATCCTAGTGTTCTATGTGTTTTTGTCATTTTCTATGATTTATTTATATTCTTTACTACATAATGAAAGTAATTAATTTAATTTTTTTTCCACTTGTGGTTCACGGATACCCATGGTCGTTGGGTAGCCACTACGTCCACATGAATAATGTCTAGGGTGGACCCCACCCAGAGGGGATCAACACCCCTCGGCCATATTTACTTGACCTGACCCCAAGAGCTTTTGGGAATTGACCTTATGACCTCCCATATGACGAGGCCCCAACTTGACCAATTGAGCTAACCCTTGGGGCTGAAAGTAATTAATTTAATGATGCAATGGTTAAAGATTATCATCTGATAAAACACATGAAAAATCATCAAACTAGATATACATTGTTTTCTTTCTCTGAAGTTGTGTACATACGTAGATTGATTTAATAACAATAGCATTCATATTACAATGTATGAAATTTGAAAGTGAAAGTTTAAAATATTGATTGACCCCCCCGCCCCCCTCCAACCCCCCCTGTATTTTTTCCAACACATAGTATAATTAGGAAATAAGTCAGTGGCCCATCATCCACACATCATTTCTTTTCTTGCAAGGAACACACATCAGATAGTGTAATTAGGGGAATTGTATTAAACGATCATGAAAATTCAAATTAAAACACTATGTATGTGCATTAGATTCACCTTGCACACACCATCACTAGTAACTAATTTGGTTTATTAGCCATTGCAAGTAGAGTAATTGCTTATATTTTACTTTGAAATTTTGCACACAAACATATGCTCAAATAGTATAATTAGGAAAGAAGTGGCCCATCATCCACACATCATTTCTTTTCTTGCAAGGAACAAACATCACACAATTTAATTAAGGGAATTGTAAAGGATCGTTGCATATCCACATCAATTCACACTTTGCATGCTCACAATTTCGCTTGCACACACATTCACCTCACACACTAGGCTCACTTAAACTTTGTATAAAGGGTATCCTCTTTTTTGAATCTTTGTACCTATGTTTTTGAGCTTAAATTTTGTTGTACACCCTAAGTGAAGCAAAGCCTTTCTAAAAGAAATTGTAACTTGAACACACTAAATCCCCCATAAGGGGACAAGATAATTTATAGTTTCTAGGCTAGAATCATGGCAATAGTTAGCAAATAAGACATCATGATTTCTTTTCATATCAAAACATAGAAAGTTGTCTTTTAGGTAGCTTAAAATCTTGCATCATCAAGTGACAAATATGGTACATGGAGAGAAGCACGTGAAGGTGGTAAGGCCTAGGTGGAAGATTATCGTGGACCTTCATGTTATCTCTTGACACGTGATAGGGGTTCTGAGTCCAAAACAGACAACCAGAAGCTGAGATTCATCCATTCCCACTAGACACAGGAAACTTAGTGGCCAAACCTTAGGGCATCTTTCCCCATAGGTTGAGGTGTGGGAGCCCTTAGATCTGAGGTGATCTTGGTCAGGCTACTAGAAGCATCGCCATCTCTTTTGGGATGTAGCCCTAGTATGTTTGGCCACTATAACCCTCTCCATACCTTGGTTGGGTTTTGGGTTGTTGGAAACATTTTTAGTGACATTTATGATGTGGCCCAGGTACCCTATTCTAAAATCTTCACAAGGCCTAGTTACTACTTTAGTGGAAGGGCATTAGGTATTTTTAAGAATTTTTATCATATGCAAAACCTCATATAAACCTTTTTTGTTGATTTTTTCACACATTCGAATTAAAGGGAAAATTAACCATTTATTTTCACTTTGTCTTATGTATGTGGTTCATTTGGTTTTCCTAAATAAATTTTATGTGTTCATGTGTTCTTCCAAATGCAACAATATTAGGTGTTTTTTATTTATTTCCTTTCTTGCCAAATAAATTATTTCTCATAATAGAATTTTTGTCATTAGTAACATATTTCATAGGGATTATATCAACCCTAAGTGCCTCCTACATACAATACACATTATCATGAAAATTATTTTACCTTTCATACATGTTGAAGATTTTACCTTTCATCATATTTTGAATCACGAGCATTTTGTTGACAAGGGAACTGATACTTTTATTGACTTGCTCTCTTCTTCATCTCATCTTTGCCTAAGTTCAAAAACCTTTCTTTTCATGTTTCAACTTAGAACCCTGGGTCCATGTGAATAGAACCCTAGGGTCTCCAAATTGATTTCTATTTAGTGAGGAGGAATGCTTTTACCTTTCATCATATTCTGAATCACCCTTTTTGTTGACAGAGGGATCGATATCTTTACTGGTGCACTCTTCTTCAACCCATCTTTCCCGAAACCCTTTTATTTCCATGTTTCAACTTATATCCCTTGGTCCATGTCAACTTTCTCTACTTAGTTTCCAATTGTCAACTTGTTTTTCATTTAACTTTTCCCTAGCGTTTGTGACTAGAACCCCTAGGGTTTCCAAATTGATTTTTATTGGTTAAGGATGAATTATTTTATCTTTCATTATATTCCGCATCAACCTTTTGGTTGAAACATGGAATGATACCTTTATTGTTGTTCTCTTCTTATACCCATATTTCCCTGAGCTCAATATCATTTTATTTCCATGCTTCAACTTATAACGCTTGGTCCATGTCAACTTTTGTTACTTAGTTGCCAAATGTCAACTTGTTTTTCATTTAACTTTTCCCTAGGGTTTTTTAATAGAACCATAGGGTTTCAAAATTGATTTTTATTGATTGAGCATGAATTATTTTATCTTTCATCATATTATGCATCATCCTTTTTGTTGACACAGGGATCGATAACTTTACTGGTGTTTTCTTCTTTGACCCATCTTTCCCTGAGCCCAAAACCATTTTATTTCCATGTTTTAACTTCTAACCCTTTTTTTCCATGTCAACTGTTGCTACCTAGTTGCCAACTGTCAACTTATTTTTCATTTAACGTTTCCATAGGGTTTGTTACTAGAACCTTAGGGTTTCCAAATTGATATTTATTGATTAAGGATGAACTCTTTTATCTTTCATTAAATTTTGCATCACCATTTTTATTGACACATGGACCAATACCTTTACTAGTGTTCTTTTCTTTGATCCATCTTTCCCTAAGCTTGAAACCCTTTGATTTCCATGTTTCAACTTATAATCCTTGCTCCATGTCAACTTATGCTACCTAGTTGCCAACTATCAACTTGTTTTTCATTTAACTTTTCCCTAGGGTTTGTGACTAGAACCCTAGAGTTTCCAAATTGATTTTCATTGATTGTGGATGAATGATTTTATATTTCATCATATTTTTCATTACCATTTTTTGTTGGCACAAGGATCGATACCTTTACTAGTGTGCTCTTCTTCGACCCATATTTTCTTGAGCTCAAAACACTTTTATGTTCACATTTCAACTTATAATCATTGGTCCATGACAAATTTTGCCACCTATTTTCCTACTATCAAATCATATCACGACCTTCAACCTATGGTGATTTCATAAATAAACATGTGTAGATTCACTATTCAACTTTCCTTATGATGATGATTCACTTGAATTTCAAGTATATTTTCTATTCCACTATGTAGGGATGGAAATTGAACAACCACATAAGGGAGAATATGTGTCCCATCAAGTTGATCAACCGGATGATGATCAATATCTGCCCTATGGACCTGATCAACCACTAAAGGAACACGTGCCCTATCAAGATGATCAATTGTCACTAGGGGAACAAGATGTGCCATGTCAATCTAATGAATCAACCGAGGAAGAAGATTTTCCCTATCAAGTTGATCAACCACTAGAATAACAAATTGCTTCATCTCATGTTGACATGATAACAGGGAGTTGTGGTGGTCGAAAGGGGTGTACAGTTTGTAGAAAATTTAGATGCAAGCATAATAGAGGACCTTGGGGAGCCGATCCCTACTCACTCTATTAGAGACCATGTTAATTACATCATTCAAAAACATTTTGGAAAACATTTAGTTGTTGCACAAGCTCATATACTAAATGGGTTGATCAAACATAAGAAACTAAAACATGCCACAAAGGTTTTGGGTGTCCAAGATTCTAAAAGAAAGAAGAAGTATATGAATGTCACTAAAAATATATCAAAGGCATTCACAATGTTCGAAAATCAAGAAAACCCAATGTTTGAGATGCATGTAGGGCAATTACAACTGTTGTTGTTGCACCAAGTACATCAAGAGAACAAAAGTTGGAGACAATGTCAAAATTGCTCCATGTCTCGAGAAAAACCTTGCACAAGCATACCAAATTCAAGGTTTGAGTAAATGAAAATGATGAATATGGTTGTTGGGCTCTTATTACTAGGAAACCCTACAAAGATAGGATTATAGTAGGAACCAAAGCATTTGTGTAGAGTTTTGGGAGATCCATTCCCATGCTATTCCAGATAGAAAGCATTTCGTACAACATCACATAGCTAAAGGTGAGTATGTAGAATACATTAAGCACACTGTATAAATGACAAAAGTTACACTATTCAAGGAATTTTAGGAAATAAATTTCCATGTGAATATATCCATAAGGGTGTTTCAGAAATTGAAGACATGGTTTATTAGGCCTAATACAATATATGAAACATGTTGTTGTTGATATCATGTTTAATTTCAACTTCATTATGACACTTCTTGGGAATTTTACAATAAGAACTGTCATGATGACCCTCCTCCTCCTATAGTGCATGATTTTTGTTCATCAATATTATGCAAAAGGGAGCCATAAGAGTTGTATTACAATAAAATATGTATAGGTGGGAGAATATGCATTGAATGTGGTGATTCGGAATTGCTCCATAGGAACTTTATTATTGATCCCAATTAGCTTGGGGTGTCATATGTCGCTGTCACATGGAAGCATTATGAGTATGTCGTGGGAAATCAACCATGTTCTTCAACTCTAGCACCTAAGAGGATCAAATATGTTGAGGATGAGATTCCTATTCGAAAATTCATGGGGGTGTTTCAAAACCGGATTTATAAATATATCAAACACTCACATAGATCTAGGTGGAAACTGTATAAACTTATAATTCTTACAAATTATTTCATCCAGGCACAATGTTGGCTTGTTGGGGCCTAACCCAGGTTCAAAAGTGATTTATCCAAACAAATCTCAAAACTACCAGCCCTTTCGGCAATAGTCTGTGGCGCGCGGTCTGAGGTCTCACCCAAGGTAGTATGGGAGGGTACTGGAACCAGGTTTCTATACCCTAGGGATGTCTTGATGAGGTATGGAAAGTGCATGAACTGATCCAACGCACTAGCGTAGCTCTGCGCAGCTGTCTGACCTTCACGTAGCTTTGTAAAGAGCGCGAAGGGTTGTTGTCTTAGATATCTTACCCTTACTGTGTTATTATTATAGATCTAATTTAATTTTGTGGGCCCAGTAGTCTTATCAATCATTTAACATTCATAACAAGTGCACGTAATTACAAACTGTAAGAACATGCCTACACATATAATAGAAGCATAAACATATAGATCTAGGAATAGATGCATGATAATTTAGAATCAACTTAGCTTTTATTAATCTTCTGTTCTAGTACAATCCCAACTCCACCCTACGCACTCAGCTGCAGGGGTCCACGCACACAGCTTGCGAACTCTACCAGGCCTCTGTACACACATCTTCAGAGCCTCTTCCTATTCCTATAACCCAAGACTCGGACTTACAGATAGAGCGAATTCCTTAGTCAAAAACCCATAACACTTGAGATCAAGACTAAAAGCTACTTTCTACACTTAGAGCCTTGCTCTATTTATACATTCCCATGGTCTGTAGATCATGGGCAGGCCAACTCACTTTACATTACTTTACATTATTTGAGGGTGGACAACCCTTTGACTTGACTCATTACAATTCGCGCTCCGTGCACTTCACAAAGCCTTTACAATACCATTACCCAAAATTGTGGGCTTTAAGCCCCAAAACCATTACGTGGGTGATCCGCTACCTAGCATCCCCAACACAAACATCGTGACTCACCCTCAAGTCACCCCGTCAGTGTGGCGAGTCATGCTGCCAAGGCTTCATGGTTTGCCATCCCTGTGAGTGATGCACTACAATTTGTTGCTCCGTCATTACCTCCTGCAACGCTTCTTCAAGCTCCTGCTCCATTGCCCTTACTAATTCGCTTAACTGATGATGCTCATTCTACTTTGCAAGGTTAACAAAAGGTGACCACTCATAGGACTTTAGATCTAGCTGAGATGTCAAATGCATGAACATTTTGTGCAAGAGAAGCAAGCTTGCGATCTCTGGTTCATTATACTCAATGTCTGCTGAGGCTTGTGTTGCATTTTTGCAAGAGAGTTGTTGTTGTCCGCCAGGACCCAATCATCAAGTTTCGTCATGGGCACACAACCCAAAGATGAACCTTTAAACGAAATTCCATATTTTTTCTCAAGCTTCACCATCTTTCCCTTATCTTTCATAGATCACTTACCAGAGCGTGGTTTCGTGGTGACATCCGGACTGGTCCTGCTACCTGTCTGGGAATTTCTGGTACATCTCCCACCATTAGATTTGGGCTCGGCATGGCATCCTTGGCTATCAAAATTATGCTATCCAGGAGGTCCTACATTTCTTTTGGCAATGTTGCAAACACTGGGCTTACTCTTAAAGTGTCGAAGTCTGACGGGTCCATATCTATTAGATAACACAATAACTTAATTCTTAAGATGCCACGGTTTGTTCGGTGGATGACCAACTGTGATTTATAGGCCTATTGAAATTCAAAGTCAATCGTTCCCCCCTTTTCTAGCTCATTAATGCTATATTGGTGGAAGATTGTTTCAAATCTAGTTATGACTCTGTGTCTTAATTTTTGTCGCTCGCTCCTTTGCACCTTAACATGGACATCTTGCCATGAACAACAACACCAATGGTCACTTCCTTGTCTATCTGCGCAACAGCGCATCCCCTTTTGTGCGACCATGACCCTTGTGACATACCGACCTTGCGCGCATCCCTATTTTCATGCAGCGCCCTAATAAACTGTTTTAAAGTCCCACACTCTCTTTCAACTGTATCGAGCAGTGAGACTGTCTCCTCTTTGTCTAGTCAGGGGGTGCAATATCACATCTTGGGGAATAACCCTCGACACGGTCTCTATTGTCGTCGTTATGCGCATTGCTAGATGTGGTGCACTCTCCTAATTTCCCTCGAGAGTGAGGCATTACCTTAATCATGGCATTCAACCAACTAGCTCGCGGTCATACTCCTCCAATCCATCGTTAGGTTTGCACATATCTGGCTGCAACTTTCCAAGTTTTTCGTTCAGAAAATATTCCTTTAGTTCATTTTGTAGTTGTTTAATCTCCACATCCAGCATTATATTCTTTCTTCTCAGTAGTACCCTGTTTCTTTCTAGTTCGTGAAGTTGCACATTCTCTTGCCGAATGGCTTCCTGAATCCCTTCATTCTCCTCTTTGCATGGTCTTGTGAGTTCTTCAGTCTGACTTCATGCACTATTCTCTTCACCAACATTGCTACATCCACAGCCTTCTATGGAGGTTCTTTAGGGACCTCAGTTCTTATACCATTCTGCAACCTCGAACTTGACTTCGCGGCCAGGTTCTTGCATAGTGTCGTATATTCCCATTTGACCACTGGGACACGTAGGTCCCTTTTTGTACATTGCATCCTCTATCCCCTATTCATGATTTTGCATACCTTGGTGAACGCTTCCCTCCTCATAATTGGTAGTGCAATCCTTTTCTTCCACCAATGCGCCCTGTTCAAGCCTTCTATTGTAATACTGCTACGCGTTGGAATAGTTCATTTGGTATATGTCTGTACCCATCAGCAAAGGTGTGCTTGCAAGTTGTTCTTCCCTTTTCCACCAATACTTCTTAGTTGGGGTCTTCCAAAACGTACACACATCATCCTACAACAGTTACTCCAACTTCCCAAACTTCCTTGATATTTCTTCCAACATTCCACAAGTGCCACATGCAATGGCCATGTTAATGCATCAAACTGTTGTTGCTCAAGAACTACATGCTCAAATTCTTCTAGAAATTCTTCTACTAAGGATACCCCATCATATATTGGTAAATTGCACACTTTTGTAGTCACACATCACAATGATATTATCAACGTATTGCAATTAAGTGTCCTCACTTCGTGCAACCGATTCTGCCATCTTTCAATTTCTTCATCCGAATCTTAGGTACAGGAGCTGTCGCACTCCCATGAAATTCGTCCATCCATCATTGGATTCACCGAATATTGTCCGCATGCAGTGATCTAATAAATGTAGTCTAGCTCATCATCGTTGTCGTCATCATGCACCAACTCAGTGTATCGCGTCCCTTCAGTAGGATCCAAGGGTACGACCACACGTAATGCTTTCTTTTTGAAAATCATCTTGTGCTTCTTTAAATTAATAATCCCATTCATATCCGTAGCCAAGTCGATGCCCAATAATGCGGGATAGCGATTACTATCATCCAAAATATCTACTACCTCAAAGTCCATTTGCGTGCTCACACCTTCAATATCCACTGTTAGCCCTTGCAACCTCCCCATCGGTAATATCTTTTGTTGGTTTGCCATTCATAATTGAATCAGGGACCACTGCAATGTGGGCCTGCCCATGCGTTACCATGTTTGTTTGGGTAATACATTCACGTCCAAACCTAAGTCCATGATTACCTAATCCATTTTATATTCACCAATCTGTGTTGTCAATCTCATTTCCCTATCGGTGCACAATGCATGCCTTCCCAGTTTCCAGACTACATGCAGTTCCCCTGACCCCGAGCACCTAGTTATCAACTCCTGCAGTCCTTTAACCACCTTATTATCGCGTATCAATTTCATTGCATGTCTCTAAAAAGGTAGTTATCATAGAAGGATCCATTCTTATCTCTGTTTTATCCTTACTACCTAGAGAAGAGGCTTCTGCGAAGCTCTTCTTAGCTTCCATAAATGTCTCTTTTGTGCATTCCAAGTCAAATTCAGGTTCCTCTGTACGAGCCTTGCAAACCCATGTATCTTCCTCAGGCTACTTCCCCTTATCTCCCTTGTGGTCATGCCACTTTTGAGCATCATGTTCATGTTGGGGTCTTCTTCGTGTGGTTTGGACCTCATCATTTGGATATTTTGAGTCAGAGTAGGCTATAACACCCCTTTCTCATGCATTTGTGCTATCAACTTAGGAAAATCTATCATTTCATGATCAAACCGCTTGCAGTACGAATAATATATTCTTTTTGGGTTGGTACAATCGTGAGCATAATGCCCCGATCCTCTGCAATTGTAACATATTAACTGTCTGCGGCCCCTTCTTGGCCCCATTCCTCCTTTTCCTCGACCTCGCCCTTGAAATCTAGCGCGCACCATCCCCGCGGCTAGGTCAAGGCCTCACGTTTCTGTCTTCATTCTATATGCTGGGGTCTGCTCCATCATTAACTCGTAGCTATGACAAGTTCGCTCATTGTGGCCCACCAATCTACAAATATTGCAAAACAACTGCTGGGGATTCTGTGTATATTTCTGCAACAAAATATAGTTGTTTGTCGTGTGCTTTCCTCCCACCTGACAGATCGTGCGCTAGAGCATGGGTGCCATACTTGGCCCTGCCTATGCCTCTGGTCTCAACGGAATTGGTCCCCCTCCTGCCAAGTAGTTCGCGAATACTAGATAGTGATCCTTGTCATGGCCTTGGCCTTTAGGTTTTATGCACCACACTTCTTCGCGTGCCTCTAGCCGAGGTGCCCTACCCTGCTTCAAACTTTGCATTTCCAAGCATAGGTTCTATAGTTACACGTGGATCTGTTGGACTCCCAACCCCAGATATTGTATCAATGTTTCACGCAACCTCATTGCCATTTCTAGTGCTTCGGCATGGGTTGAAATTTTCTGCTTTGACAACGCCATCCTCAGGTGTGGTGTCAAAGACACCACAAACCACACATACTGTTGCACATCCATTAGCATCATATTAGCATCGCGGATCATACTCTTCAGTCTCTGATCCAAATCCTAGGGGGTCTCACCTGGAAGCATCGTGGTCTCTTTAAATTCGATGACTGACTGTGTCTCTGATTTTGGCTGGCTAAATTCTTTGTTCAGCACATTTTGGATCTCCGCTATTCCTGCATTTGGGTGATCATTCGAGTGATTGATATACCAGGTCAATGCGCAATTCTGCAACACTCTCACCAACATGGCCTTCTTAATATTGTCATTAGTGACTCCTTGGGCTTCCCACACTACTCTTACCATGAACCAAAACTGGTTCGGATCCTGATTCCCTACTCCTTTGAATACGGGTAGCTTGATTGTGTTCGCCATGCTGAATTATGGTTTTGGTGGAGGCAGGGTGGTTGAAGATGGAGGTGAAGTAGGTGAAGTGGGTGATGGCGTAAGTGGAGGTGATAACTGCAGAATGCATTGCCTTATCAAACTGGCCGCACTTTTCAGGGAAACCTGAGCACTCACTTCCTCACTCCCTCATGAAAGTGAAATTAAAGGATTGTTTCCTAACCCTTCGATCCCCTTGTTGATATTTCTGCTCTGTGTCATTCCAATCATTAATGTTTCACATAACTTGTTTCTCACATAACAACATCTTAATCCCAATATTCAGGGATTTGATGTACCTACCTCGTGGTCCCTTGAGAAAATGTCATTTTTCTTCGCTATAGCTCATGGTTGTGTCTATCGTGAACTCAATGATAAACCCCCTATTATCCGGTCGAGCTAATGGTCCATGGCCTACACAATCTTATCTTCTGATGCCTCTAGTCTGCATACTAACTCCGGAGTCCACACTATCAGTTGATCAAGCTTGTACCTTCCCTGGCTGTCAGCTAACCTTGCGATCCAATCATACAGCTTTGAAGAGAAGGTCGCAAAGAAGATCTCGTGGATTTCCATATATACATAGAAATCTAGCCACCTCTTCTTGAATATCTATGGAGTGTTATGTTCCTGTGTTACCAATTCATGAAGCTTTTGATCCAACCAATCTTCAATTTCCTTCCAGTGTTCTGACATTAGACATCCCTTAGGCAGATCCCACTCCCAACGACAGAACCATTTGTTGGCTTGTTGGGGCCTGACCTAGGTTCAGAAGTGATTTAGCCAAACAAATCTCAAAACTACTAGCCCTTTTGAACAGTCCATGGTGCGCAGACTAAGGTCTCACCCAAGGTAGTATGGAGGGTGCCAGAACCAAGTTTCTGCACCCTAGGGATGTCTTGATGAGGTCTTGAAAGTGCACGAACTGATTCGGCGTACTAGTGCAGCTCCGCATAGCTTTTTGACCTTCGCGTAGCTTTGTAAAGAGCATGAAGGGTTGTTGTCTTAGATCTCTTACCCTTACTGTGTTATTATTATAGATCTGATTTTGTGGGCCCAATAGTCTTATCAATCATTTAACATTCATAACAAGTGCATGCAATTATAAACTGTAAGGAAATGCCTACACATATAACAGAAGCATAAACATAAAGATTTAGGAATAGATGCACAATAATTCAGAATCAACTTAGCTTTTATTAATCTTCTATTCCAGTACAATCCCAACTTCGCCCTACGCACTCAGCTACAGGGGTCCGCACACATAGCCTGCGGACTCTACCAGGCCTCTGTGCACACAGCTTCAGAGCCTCTTCCTATTCCTATAACTCAAGACTCGGACTTACAGACTCAGAGCGAATTCCTTATTCAGAAACCCATAACACTTGAGATCAAGACTAAAAACTACTTTCTACACTTAGAGCCTTGCTCTATTTATACATTCTGACTCACTTTACATTACCTTATATTATTATAGGGCGAACAACCCTTTGACTTGACTCATTACAATTCGCGCACTTTGCAGAGCCTTTACAATACCATTACCCAAAATTGTGGGCTTTAAGCCCCAAAACCGTTACGTGGGGGATTCGCTGCCCAACACACAATCTTATCAGTGATGGACTTTACTGAGAATTACACATTTTCTCCTTAGGCATAGATACATAGTGAATATTATCACTCAGACCAAGTTTCCATATTAATACATGTTTTGTATAGACATGCACAATTGAACATTGATGGTAGAGATAGCACTAATGAGTCATGTGATGTTATTAAGAAGTATCACTTTTACATCAGTGATGATTGTGAGCATGACACATTGTTCGTGAAACATTTCTTGACATGATTTATGAATCATTAAAAAAATGGCGTATCATTTGGGAAGCATTGGATATGATAAGATGGTTGTGTAGGGCAATTCAATTTAGCACACACTCTTTATTGGTTGAGCCGAGTATACAAGAAGACAAAAATTCATCATACATGGAGCTACTTTGAAATAAGACATGGAAAGGGTGAGCATGATGGTGCAAGTGCTTGTCTGAAGTGATCATTTATGAGGTTCCAAATTGATGTACATGATATATTTTAGTTCATTTTGAGTATTAAAGTGACTTGCATCACAGTAAGATTGTACTTATTTCCTTAGTCTATGATACTAAAATTAAACATTCTTGTTTTGTAAAATTTTACTTCTTGAATGTTCTTAATTGAATGTCCCAAGTTAAGAAATTGATTGAAATATTTGCTAGCCAACTAGATTTAGGAATGTTCATAAATATATATAAAATTATCTAAAAATATATATCATTAATTGTTCTTTGGTATATTAAATTCCAATACATATGACTTATATCATGTGTTACGGCTAAGTTGTTGTAGATGAACTCAAAAGAAATAAAGTCTAATAAAACAAGTTATTAGCTGAACATTTCTAGTTGAAGACATTTTTTAAAATTAAATTTAAAATGTATTTTAATCATTTTTGTGTATTTTAATTGAACCATGCACATATATTTTAGTTCATTTTAAGTATCAAAATGACTTGCATCATAGTCTAAGATTATACTTATTTTCTTAGTTTATTTCTTGAAAAGTCAAAATTGTTATCTTGTTAGCTATGTATGATAATAAACTATCCATATGAAAATATGTACAAAGTACATTATACACATGAACATCCACAAACCCAAATTATAAGCATCCATAAACTGAAATAATGTTCATGCATCCATAAACTATCCATGTATGAAAATATACAAAGTTTGTACATCACATGTGAATATGCCCTATGAATATGTCATTCACTGCATACTCGACATGTCCAATCCTATACCCATTATCTCATCAAAGTCATTCACGACATATTTTACCTGTCGTAAAAGAAAATGGCGTACATGAAGAGTGGTACTTGTTCATTAATGTGGTTGATATATATCAACATGTGGCAACATTTCCTTGTAAAATATTTCTCAATATAACAATGTTATATGGTAGTAGATATCTATTGACATAACATTAATAGTTAAGAGTTTGAGGGGGTATAATGGTTAAAAAGTATTTGTTTCTACTTAGGATCTTGCAAGTTGAAATCCAAAGGGGGTTAAAGGCAGAGTATATATACCTTTGTAGTGTTAGAGTTGGTTTTTTCCAATGTTTCATTTCCCTATGATCTAGCTATGGTGAATTGTAGGCTCACATAAGGACTTGGATTTCCCTAGTTGTCATAGTTATCCTTAACAGAAACTAACCCTCCTCCATTGCTATATAATGGAGGTATTCTATGTATTTTGACATAACAATTTTGTGAGTAATATAATACTCTTACATGTAGACTTTAGATTGGATGAATTTATAATTGTTTCCATTATTAAAATTGTTGGGGTTGTTTTTCAATTTTAAATTCTTCTCAGAGAATAAGTTTCATGGCCAGTTGGCACAAATATTTATGTAGATCCTTTGGTTTGGCCAATGTTAAATTTGTCATGAAATCTAGTAACAACATGGAAGATAATATGCTTAGATTTGTCTTTGATGTTCCTAAATAAACATAATGAGTTTAGATTTGTGTTAATGCACCTAAATCATTTCTTTACGGTTTTATGTGGCTTGAAGAAATTTTCTATATTCTCTTTGGCTTAAATCTTGGAAATCCAATCACCAATTTGGTGAATGTAAGTGAGCAATACTTGGCCTCATGAAGGAGAAGTGAGAAATACTTAGCCTCATGGAGGTGAAGTGGGGAAGGGGGTCTTGGTTTTGTGATGTAGGATGGAATGAAAGGCTTTTCTTATTTAGGAAATAGAGTAACCATTAGTTAGGAGGGTGTTTGTTAGGATGGTTCTTTCCTTGTCTATGTGATGGGGGAATGTGATTTAGATGCCTCTAGATATAAGAATTTTAAGGACAACCCTCATGGAGGAGAGGTGAGGAGTGGGCTTTAGGTTTTTGTATGTAGTATGGAGTGAAAGGCTTTGTTTATTTAGGAAATAGTAACCATTAGCTAGGAGGGTGCTTGTTATGATGGTTCTTTCCTTGTCTATGTGATGGAACAATGAGATTTAGATGCCTCTAGATATAATAATTTTAAGGACAACTGAATTTTGGGTAAGATAATGGAAAGATTGGGCATGCCTATATTAATTACTATGGATATTATTTCTAAATACATGGTAGGAAAGGGATTTGTGGTTCATAGGTAACATGAATGTACAAGGAAGGAAATGAAATGAAATGACTTATATTGTTAGGTTCCCATGGTAAATCGAATATGGGAAGATAGGTTATTTAGATGGTTATAAAAATATTTTAAGAATGAATTCCCATTGGGCCAAATGATGGAAGTGACATCATTGAAATGAAACCAATATTTGGGTTTGACATGGAAATTATTTAGGGATAATTTTCAAAATATCCCATAATGATGTTTTCTAATACAAGGGTAAGAATCATTCCATTACTATGCCTTCAATTTATTCATAAAGTTTACCTTTGAACCAATAAAAAGTAAAAGAAAACTCTAGATGAAATATAATGTTTTATGGTTAACAAACTTAATATAAAGTTTAAGGTTTCAAAGGATTTTGGTGAAGGAAACTGCATCAAAATTGATCATAATATTTTATTTATCAAGATGGAGAGTATGAATTTTGTGGATGAAACCTATTGAATATTTAATAAAGGAGAGGGTTGACAGTATAAAAAGTTGAAATTTATCAATTAAGAATATACATAAGACATAGATAAGGACTCTGACAACATTAACCATAGATCAAAAAAGGTTGTTTTTCTTGTGGATGTTAGTTTTATCATATTTGAGAGTTATGGCAAAATAAATCTTTTTTGAATAGGAAAATAAAGTAATATCTTTTTATAATCAAATTGGTAATTTTATTAATGAAATTTCTAAAAAAATTAGTAAAAAGAATATAGAATATCCAATAAATTAAACTCAAACTTATAATATAATCAATTTAAACTTAAATGTATAATATAATCAACTTACACCTATTTTAATCTTAAATCCATCCAAATTAGAAAAATCAAATATTTTTAAATACAAACCTTTTGTAAAACCAATTTTATTTATTTTTTTAATTTATCTCTAGTAACAAATCAAAATGCATCTAAACTGATTTTATTTTATTTTAATCTAAAAATTATGCATCTAAACTGATTTTATTTTATTTTAAGCTAAATTAATTTTTATTTATTTTTGGAAAAAAAAAGAAAACCCCACTTCGAATGTGTGCACCTCCGAGAGAAAGCTGTATCCACTTCCTTAAATCCTGTGCTCAACACATGGAATTGCTTCCGCACTCTAGCAAATTGAAAATCAACTAGAGAGGAGAGATGTATTTCTAAATTTACAAGGCCGTAGTTTTTAACTCTTTATTTAATTATTTTGTTGTTAGATTTAATTAATGTTCAGTTCAAAACTTCCACCTCGAGCTTAAGGTAGGCAGGTATAAAGATGTCTAGTTTTGGGTAGATTATTGGAAAATAAAAAGGAGACAATCTTGAAGAAGGGGAACAATATTAAAAATATAATCTTTTTAAATTTAAGGATAAGTTTTGGAATGATATGAAATTAGAGGAAAAAATAAGTTAAGATATTATACAGAGGTAACCAATTCTAATCTTGAGAACCAGAGATACGTTTCTCTTCAAATCAATGCTAAGAAGAAAATGACATTGTCAAGATAATGACTAATTCTCATTAGCTTCATAGTGAAACGAGCCTACCCAAAACACCTTGGTATGAAAGAGTTTGTCAACTTTGCTACACTAAGAAGGCTGAAGATGAAAAGCACTTTCTCCATTCCAATTTTCAAAATCTTTGTCACACTAACAATCGTGTTGACTTGCTAAGTCAGTAAAACTTCTCTCTTTTTTTTGATAATATAAATAAAATGTTAAAAAATTTCAATTTATCTCTTACTTTTTAAAAATCTATAAACCATATTAATCTTAATAGACATTAATCATCATCATAATCATAAATTAAATATGTAAATTTATTTAAAATATTAAATTTATTTACATAATTCTATTTAATAAAACAAATACTATTTCCTAAAGAAATTAAATCATCACATCTCACCAAAAAAACCAAATATTAAATAATTAATAAAAAATGCCAGGGGTTTACCCTTAGTGTCCACAGCCGCCTAAAACCACCCATTTACAAGTATCCACAGCGGCCTTTTATCTTACCCAACATGATATAAAAATAATTTTTTGATCCCTGTAAATATTGATAGATCAATTTTTCTTAGATGGTTAAAAATCTTTATAATTAGGTATTTTTTTTTGGTGAAAATAGATTTAACATTATAAAAACTCTTAAAATAACTAAAATTTGAAATCTTAACTACAGTAACTAATTTTTTAAACCACTATAACTAATATTCAAAAAAAATTATTGCCTTAAAAAAATTCTCGCCTAATTTCCCAAAGTCCGGCCTGAATTTCCATAGTTCTTGTTAGACTAAGCTATATTAATGCATCTGGCACGGTCAGCTTTGGTAATATCTAAATTTGCAATTAGGAGTAACAGTGTAGCTGAGAATAAACAGATTTAGAGTAAATAAGTATCCACTATGGCAACGACAATGACGCTCAACTGCTTCATCGGTTTCCCTGTGACAACGACAATGACGCTCAACTGCTTCATCAGTTTCCCTATTTAACGTTCCGGGTCCCTGCCTGTACTACTCAAATTAGAATTCACGATTTCCTTCACATGTCTGTCCGTATTGGCGGTCAGAGGGAGCCATGTTGTAAGACATAACGGTTCAGCCACCGCCAGATGTAACCTCAAACGACGGTGACTGGCCCGTGAGGATGCTGTTGCACTGTCACTTCTATTCCCAGCTCCTGCTCAGAGTCATTCACTGCGTATTCGACCTCTCAAGTTCTATCCTTCACGGCATATTCGACCTGTCTGTCGGAAGTAAAAATGGCTCCTGCTCAGAGTCATTCACTGCGTATTCGACCTCTCAAGTTCTATCCTTCACGGCATATTCGACCTGTCTGTCGGAAGTTAAAAATGGCGTACATGCAGAGTGGTACTTGTTCATTAATGTGGTTGATATATGTAAACATGGGGCAGCATTTCCTCATAAAGTCTTTCTAAATATAACAATGTTATATGGTACATAACATTAGTTCTGGTACTTAAGCGTTTAAGTGAGTTTACAAGTTGAAATCCAAGACTAGAGTTGGTTTTCTTCAAGTTTTATTTTTTATGAGTTAGTTATGGTGAATTGTAAATTTATACATGAAATTATTTTTTAAGTATCATAATTATTTTTAATGGATCAATTTCTTCTATTACAAATAACAATTTTGTAAATAATATAATACTTTTACATAATATGAGAGTTGGCAATTCTCACCCTGTTAAATTACAATTCATCACCATTTATGATTTCTTTGGAAAGTCTGTACATATTGGTGGTCAAAGAGAGCCATGTTGTAAGATATAACGGTTTGGCCACCACTGCATGTAACCTCAAACGATGGTGACTTGCCTATGAGGATGTTGTTGTAGTGCCACTTTTATTCCCATTCACTGCATATTTGACCTGTCCAGTTTGTAAATGTGTTAGAAAACCCACACAGATGAATCTAGCTAGTAAAGGTTGAACACACAACTTTGCAGAGCAAAAACACTAAAAGAAAATCGAAAGAACAAAAGAATGATTCATTAGAAAATAGGTTACAATACTCATGATATAGCATTACTCGGTGAAGATCCCAAGGTAATGCACCATAGTGGTGATCAATGAGAGGACTCAACACCTACAACAAGTTCTGGAGAGAACGAGCCAGTTGAGGAGTAAAAGGAGGAGCAAATCAGGGAGTAAATCATGCAGAAGAACTAGCCAGTTGTGCAGTTAAGAAAGGAGCAAATTAGGGAGTAAATCATGCAGAAGGAATCTTGCATGTAGTCCTATGCTCTAACTAAGTGTTTGCATGTAGGTGTCTAGTACCTCCAACAGCCCCCCTAACACCATTATGGGGAAAAATAAAAAAATGGGCCCTAGCAACTAAGGCCAAAGGTCATCCAAAATACAATGCAACTTGTACTAAAATTGAAGAAAGAGGGAAAACCTCGTGGGAACCTCCCCCCCCCCCCCCTCAAATACAAATGTAATCAAAAGAAAAGAGGAAGAAAAGACAGTTGCTAAGCCACTGTGTCCTTTAGTCCAAGACAATCGCACAAAGAGTGAAACTTTTGCTTAGTTAATGTCTTGGTGAAGATGCCTGCAATCTATTCTGTTGAAGGACAGAACTACAAATCAATGACCCAATCATGTACTAAGTCTTTGATGTAGTGCATATGGATCTCTATGTGCTTCGTCCGCTGCCGCTGTACTGGATCCCTACAAAATTTGAGAGTGCTCTGGTTGTCACACTAGATGACAATGGGCTGGTGGAATTTGACGCCCAACTCAGTGAGGAAGTGTTGTAGCCACAGAGCCTGAATGGTGATTTTGACTACTCCTCTATACTCAACCTCAGTTGAAGAGAGAGCAATAACAGCGTGCTTCTTGCTTGACCAACAGATAGGGCCGGACCCTAGACTGAGTGAATACCCAGAGGTGGACTCGCGATTAATATTGTCACCCGCCCAATCAGAATCAGTGAAGCCAAGGAGATTCAATGCAGTGCCTGATGCATAGTGAATCCCGAAGGTGATGGTGCCTAGCACATATCGGAGGATGCGCTTGGTAGCATTCCAGTGTAGCTCATGCAGCTTCTGCATGTATCTGGAAACTACCCCTACTGCATATGAGAGATCTAGTCTGGAGTGGGTGAGGTACAATAAGCTCCCCACTAACTGTCGGTAGAGAGTGCTGTCAACTAATAGAGTGTCACCTCCATCCTGAAGGTGTACCCCAGACAAAAAAGGAGTCAGTGCTGGCTTACAGTCAGTCATGTAAATTCTCTCAAGGAGATCCCGTGCATACTTAGCTTGAGAGAGTTTGATGCCTGTGGCATCCTAGCTAATCTCAGGACCAAGAAAGAAGTGTAATGGACCCATGTCTGTCATCAAGAACCTATCATGCAAGGCCCTCTTGACTGCAGCAATGGCTGAAGCCGAGTTGTCAGTGATCAAGAGATCATCCACATATAAAACTAAGATAAGAAGATAATCATGTGTCCTGAACATGTAAACATTCAGATTAGATTTACATCTTTCAAAGTTTTGTGATAAGAGAAAAGAATCCATCTTCGCATACCAAGCTCTTGGGGCCTGCTTAAGGCCATAAAGAGATTACTTCAGTTTGCAGACCAAAGATGAATCCTAAATGAAACCATGTGGTTGCTCCATGTAGATCTCCTCAGATAGGTCTCCGTGAAGAAAGGCATTCTTCACATCCATCTGATGTACTTCCCACCCTTGGGCAGCCGCAATGGCAAGTGCAAGGTGTATGGAATCCATCTTTGCTACTGGAGCAAAGGTCTCATCATAATCAATGCCATCCACTTGCTGGAAGCCTTTGGCTACTGGCCTAGCTTTCTGTCTAGTGATTTGCCTATCTGCAACACTCTTGGTCTTGTAGACCCATTTGCATCAGACAAGTTTACTTCCTGAAGGAAGGGGGACCAAATCCCAAGTCTGGTTCTCGAGGAGGGAGTTATACTCCTCCTCCATGGTGGACTCCCAAGATGGATGCCCAGTAACCTCAACATAAGACTGTGGATTAGAAGACTGAACCAAATGACAATGCTAGGATGGCGATGGTTCAGTGGCAATGAGGGCAAGAGGGGCTCAATAAAATCTGAGCTAGTCCTTTGTAGATCAGAATTATCCCCCACAAGACCATTTCCAGTAGCTAGGTGGTCTTGTGCATATATCTCACGTAAGCTCCTTGTTCTCTGATTTATGACAGGGAATTTGATTCACTAATAGAAGCCCGATCTGGTCTTGGATGTGGATCATCATATGCATGCACTAGATTTGTATCTAAAGAATCTGTCTCTGCATCTCCATGCTCTACCGAGGCATCTGCATGCTCTGTATTTGCATCTAAGTATACTGAGTCATCATCTCAGACATGAGGTAGATAAAAGGTGTCTGCATGTGGCAATTGAGGTGCATGCGAGAGACTTTCCTCAAATTTGACACTTCGCTCAATGATGAGCTTGTACATAGAGGAAATCAGGAGTCGGTATCCCTTCACACCATCAAGGTATCCAAAAAAGATGTACTCAATGCTCTGTGGATCAAGAGCTTTCCTCTTTTCAGAAGGGATCCTCGCCCATGCTCGGGAGTCGAAAACATGGAAGTGGGTGACCTCTGGTTTAGTGCCACTCCGAGCCTCAACAGGGATCTAATCCTTGATAGACCTATGAGGAGATCTATTCTAGATGTAGTTAGCACAATTAAGTGCTTCAGCCCATATCTTATGAGGCAGTGGCTTAGCATGCAACATGTAGGAAGCCATCTCTTTGAGAGATCAGTTCTTTCTCTTAGCAACTCCGTTCTACAGCAGATTGTATGGAACTGTGTACTACAACTGTATGCCAGACTAAAGGCAAAGGTTCTGAAGTGCTGTGTTAACATATTCCCTCCCATTGTCTGTACAGAGGGCTTTGATCTTTCTCTCTGACTGTGTCTCAACTAGTGCTTTGAAATCTTCAAAGTGCGCAAAAACTTCAGATTTGTTCCTGAGAAGATACAACCAAGTATATTGTGAGAAATCATCAATAAATGTAAGCACATACCTTGCTTTGTTGATGGAAGGATGAGGAAAAGGCCCCATGAGATCACTATGGATCAGATCTAGAGGAGAGGATGCTCTGTTAGTCTTGCCAATGTCAAACTTTACTCTAGGATGTTTTCCAAGGACACACCCTTCACAAACTCCTTTGGAGAAATTGATACTTGGAAAGCCTTCCACCATCTCATGTTTGCTTAGTTGCTGCATATACCTATAATTTAAGTGACCAAACCTCTCGTGCCAAAGCCTACTACTATCATCAGCATGTGTAAGCAATAAGGAGGATTTAGATTCAATAAATTCAGAAAATGTATACAGTCTGGCTCCATTGTTTACCTCACCGGTTGCAATTTTGGAGCTGTTGTGTAGGTCATATATGTTCACTGCATCTAGAGTGAATTCCACTCTCTTTCTGGTGCCAGAATGAGTGATCTGATAAACTGAAAGTAGGTTTATCGAAAGTTTTGGAACATGAAGCACATCGTTAAAGCTTCTGTGTAAAAGTTCCACTCTACCTTTTCTGGTGACCTCAATAGGTGAGTCATCTCCCATGAGAATGGGAGGTCCTTTGCATGCATCCAAAGAGGAATAGACTTCCTTTATAGCATCCATATGATGTGCTGCACCAGAATCTATAATCCATGCATCAGGGGAAGAATTAATTGCAACTAAAGCATGAAAATTGTTACCTTTCGTATGTGGCAGATCCTCAGTTTTTTTCTTGGTGCCCTGAGGGATGTGGTCCCCAAGGTTGTGCTTCTGAAGGATTTCTGCCATTTGGTCAATTTATTTCTTACTGCATGAGGATTATGGATGGAATCCTCTTTGACAATAGGTGCATTTGTTTCCTTTCTTCCCTTTCTCATTTCTTGAGCCGGAGGAGTCATTGAAGGGCTTGGTGTACCCTTCCTTCTTTGGATGGGAATGTGCTTTTCACTTGTCTTTTGGAGGTTTGATTTTCCCCATGCCAATGAGATTATCTTGCTCAAAAGTAAGGGACTCCATGAACTCTTTGAGAGAAGGCATAGTGTAGGATTTACTTGTTGCGAGCCTTATTGAATGAAATGTAGACACAAAGATGGAGTATTTTAGTTCGAGCTTTGACATAATAGAGAGAACTTGGTCACTCTCCTCCTTGGATTTGTCAATTCCACAACCCTTGAGTTGCAACAATAGATCATTATATTTGGTGAAGAAGTCTTGAATTCTGTCATAGTTCCGTGGATCCAATGACAACAGCTCCACTTCGAGTAGATGTCCTTTCATCTCATCATATTTCCTGTAGAGTTCTTCAACCTTTTTCCAAATCTCATTGGGAGTATTGCAAGCAGATAGATGAAACTGCAACTCTGGGAGATGCACATGCACATGGATCCATGGGCCTCATCCATGCAGTTGAGGTACTTGGATTTCTCTATGGCTAAAGTGGGGTCCACTTCTACAGCCATGGTAATCCTGTACAACCCTTTTTGACGAAGGTATCGAGCCATTTGGTCCTTCCATTCGTGATAGTTGTATGGTGTTAGGATCGATGCTTTGGGAAACTCCATTTTTCTGTCGATCTTCGATCTCCAAGCTATAATACCTGCAAAATAAAGTATTGGTGTGCCTTTTATCTAGCAACCTGTGGGCTCTGATACCATGTAAATGTGTTAGAAAACCTGCACATATGAATCTAGCTAGTAAAGGTTGAACACACAGCTTTGCAGAGCAAAAACACTAAAAGAAAATCGAAATAACAAAAGAATTATTCATTAGAAAATAGGTTACAATGCTCGTGATATAGCATTAATGGGTGAAGATGCCAAGGTAATGCACCATAGTGGTGATCAATGAGAGGACTCAACACCTACAACAAGTTCCGGAGAGAACTAGGCAGTTGCAGAGTGAAAGGAGGAGCAAATCAAGGAGTAAATCATGCAGGAGAACTAGCCAGTTGTAGAGGTAAAGAAGGAGCAAATCAGGGAGTAAATCATGCAGAAGGAATCTTGCATGTAGTCCCATTCTCTAACTAAGTGTCTGTATGTAGGTGTGTAGTACCTCCAACATAGTTCTATCCCCATTGTCTCATCAGAGGCATTCGAGGCTTATTCGACCTGTGCAAAAGAAAAATGGCATACGAGAAGACAGGTAATTGTTCATTGAAACCAATCCGGTTGATATATGTCAGCATGTGCAAACTTTAATTTTATTATTTTAATAATTTCATCGTTTAGGAATATATCTTTATGTGGCCATATTTCTTTTATTTGTTGTATAACATTAGATATTTATTGAATTGACATTAATGGTTAAGAGTTTGAATGGTTTTAACAGTTAAAAGCATGTGTTTTAACAATTTAAAGTATGTGCTTCAACTTAAGAGGTTATAGGTTGAAATTTAAAAAAGGTTAGAGGTAGTGTCAATATATATATTAGATTTTTGTGGTGAAATCATTGAATACATGATCTCTTGTTTAATAAATAAGAGGGTTTTATACACCATTTTAGTGTTTGATTTGGCTGCAATCTTAAAAGTAATTATTATTATTATTATAAGCATAATTATTATGTGGTTTGAAATATGTATAATGCTTGAAAGTCATTTGGCTAGTAATATGAAGACATATTTTTAGTCTCAAACCACTCAAAAAATCAATAAAACAAGGAATTGATGATTGAGACTCTAAGTCCAAAACATAATATGTAAGAATGTGACAAAATTTATAATATAGTCTAATAAAAGAATGAGTGTTTAGTGTATATATGATATTCAAGATTTAATATCTAAATTGCTTTACTATGAACAATGAATTGATTTGATGGATTAATAGAACCACATAAGATTGGAGCCTCATGGTCAAACACATTTCTAATGTTTAAGTCAAAACCAAGTAATAAGGTTGATGAAATTAGAGATAGTAGATTAAAAGCAAACTTTGCATAAAAAGAAAAAAAAAAAAAAAAATTATGACCATCCACATGAATCACTACAAACAAAACCAAATATGCTCACAACTCTATAGTAGAGATTGTTTGCAACAAGGAAATGGTAGCTTATCTTCTACATGGAGCTTACATAAACATAACACACCATAAGCATACATTGAGCCACTGATCTCAAAACAGTTTTTTTTATTAATGTGATTGTAATGTTGATTTTAAATTACTTAATCTTATACGCATGAGAAACAAATTATAATTGATTAAATAACCTTTTGATTGAATTTACGTAGATACAATCCAATGCATTATAAAATATGATCGATAAAAGACTAACTTGAGTTTTGGACCATGAAAGGTGGCGGACATCATCCAAATAACTTTGGAAAGAACATAATAGCTTTTTCAAAAGCAAGAATAGACCATATTACAACAAAACAAAGCAGAGCCCATTTTCGAGTTCTAAGGTGACTTTTCCTCTCTTCTTTTTATCTACAAAGTTTTCAATATGCAAGGAAAACAACTTTGGTGAACCACTAATTGTAACGTTCTATCAAAATAATCTCAAGTTGTATGCATAAATTGAAAAAAAAAAACGATCTCAAATCAAAGCAGGGGTCATTCGCTCTTGATATCAAAGGTTCAATGTATTGGCTGACGCATCTATTCATGAAGTTGTACGTAACCAATGCATATATCCGTCAGATCCTACCTAACCAAGCATTTCATCAATTTAGTTAAAATTTGACCAAAAAATTAGAACACTAGAATGGCTATTTGACCAAGTTATTTGCTGTTAATAACTAATAAATAAGCACGGATAATCCTCGAAATCTTATCATACTTTGAATTCCGATGGATCCACACACTGAGAGTCGCATTTCTAAAAGGAAATAGTAATGGTATTTGTTTTTTTGGTGAAGGGAAAAAACCACACTTTCATTAATAAAACGATGTTCAAATTACATGGATATATTAAAAAACTTGCATCCTTGTGATGATGGCCATAAATTGATGTTTCAAGAGACTTTTAAATTGCCTAAACAATTGTATGCCTTAGCATGACATAGAAAATTGTGTCTTTTACACATATTTGCAATTGGAAATTAAAATTACATCTATTTTCTAAGATCATACTAAGCAAAATAATAGCCATGCTGAGCCAACATTACCAGCACAACCCACTGGTTGTCTAATCCAAAAATTATTGTGAAAAATTGAATCTAGTTTGTCCTTCCCCATCAAAATTGCCTTGCCTAGTCTTGAAACTTACCTGTGAAGACCATTGATAACCTGTTCTAGAACTGTTATATTATTATTTGATTTTTCAAAATATTATGACCCTCATTTCCTCAAACCTTTGAACGGTGTGATGGCCTTTTTTTTTTCAAATGAAAAAACATATTTTTGTACAATCTTTTAGCTACATAACAACTCACTTGATTTCTTAATAGAGATTTATCTTAGATCCAAAATATACTTTAGTCATAGACAAAGCCTAGAGTAACTTGTCATTCGAAAAGAAAAATTAAAGATTAAAGAGATTAAAGGAAATGACTCACCATAAAACATCGTTACATAATTCTGAACAGGTACATATGCCAACATCCAAAAGCAAAGCTTCCTTTAAGAGAATATCGTTAGAACATTATGCTCCTTGTAATCGTGAACAATTTGGAGATCAACAAAGTATTGTTGTAATTGCCAAATCTTTTTTTTCCATGATTCCAACTAAAGGATAACTAGTGCACTATTATTTTGGAATCACCAATTAGTTTAAAAACCTTCTCTTGCTTCCATAACGCTAATCCCAAAGAAAACCATAGAGCAATCATCTCAACAACATTTCAAGAGTGATGTAAGCCTACAAGACAAAATGTGTTAGATCTAGGTTATGAAGTGACATGATAGGTTTAAGTGTGGTCAAGTGAAAGGGTTAGTTGTGCATCCTCAACCTCAAAAAGGTTTTATAAAAGGCCTTCATATAAAGCAAGCATGATGAAAATTATAGAGGGATAGAACCCTAAGGGAGAAGGAAGTGCTCTAGAAAAAGGTCCTAAGGAGAAATTTCAAAATAGAAGAAAATCAAAATGTATTTGGGCAAAATCAAGGCATTTTGAGTGTCTTCTAGGCTTTGATCTCAGTGTAGATTCATAATGATTATTTATGAAGTAAGAGTCATTTGAAGGTTCCTAGATAAAAAATTTAATCAGTCTAACTTGAGTGATTGGCTTTCAAAGGTTTGGGGACCTAGGCTAGGATATACACCATGCTTCCATCTCCTCATAAAAGGTTGGATTATCTTTCAATTCATATAAAGTGGGTTCTAAAGTAATGTTAAAGTGGTTGTAGCTAGGGGGCGGGAGGATCAAGTCTCCTCCTCAGTTTGTGGTATCCAAGATTTCACCTGAGACACAAAGCCTTTTTAGTATGGTATGTGTGACTCCTACTTCCTAGAATCCTGTCACAGTTTTGGAACAAGAAAGATATTAGTGCAATCAAGAATGAAATTGGAAAAAATCTATTGATAAAGGAAGATCAACTAAGGTTATAAGATTGATTAGTTGCAAGGGTTCTCGTGGAAGTAGACATTAGCAAAGGGCTAGTGGAAAATTTCACGATTAGGTGAGGGAATGTTTCCTTCTCTCAATAGCTAGATTATTAGGGAGTGCCCTTATGGTGCACTCATTATAGGAGATAGGGCCCATAATGCATGAGTGTCCTTTAAGGTTAAACCATGCAATGACAGGAGTAAATTCTGATAGTTCAGATATTTCTGTTGAGTCAATAGAAAATGAAGGGCGTGTAGATTAAGAGATTTCCTCAAGGAATGGGGTTTCTATGGAATAAAATAAAAAAGAAAAGTCCTTATTGGTTCAAGTGGAAAAAAGTAGGCAAGAGGCTCAAAAAACGCTTGCTCAATATTTGGTTCTTCATACAAAAAATAGACAACAAATCAATGTCATTGAAATTCCTGGGTGGGAGAGAAATTAAGTGGTTTTTTTTTTTTCACCATAGAAGCGTAAGAAAATACCTTAAAGAATTTTGTAGAAAATGAATTTATTATTCCATTGGAAAAAGGAATTAACAAAAACCATGTAATGACATTTACCTAAATAAATATGAAATTAAACATGATTTTAAACATTGTATTAAATGATATCATAAAATTTACAATCAAACCCTAAAAAAAACAAATAATATAAAAATATATCAATTTAAAATATTTTAAAAAAATAATAATATATAATATGAAACTATTAAAACATATTTAAAAAAAACAGTGTTCCACGGGGTCACGTCCCCCCACTCGGGAATCGAGATTCCTCACTCCCTCACGCTCTGGGACTTGGGGTTGTCTAGGGGCCGTTTCCCCACTCTCCCAAAAAATAGGGTACGCACGAAAACTTCAAGGGGGTCGTTTCCTCAAAAGGGGGTCGTTTCCTAGGTAAAAGGGGTCGAAAGGGGTCATTTCCTTAGAGAAAATCACAATTTTTTTAATAAAACATTAAATTTTTAATTCTTATGAAGCGCAAAAAGGTTTCATTGTCATGAAGAGGCAGATTGTTAAAATTTTCATTAAGTCATGAGAGTCGTGGAAGTCATTGTTGTTGTTGCTCTTCCACATTCTCTCAGTCACCACGGCCCGCTGTTGCCTACTCTTAGTCTCTTAGCATTGGCTACTATCGGAGGGGAAACTGTGAAACGCTGCCACTATGCTTTCCTAAAGCCGTGAACATTGTTTTTCCTGAAATCATGAAACATCATTTTTCTATGCTTTCCACAGACGAATGCCCTTGTTTTGTTGTGCTTGACTGTGGTTGGTCGAGGAGGCTCTTTCTAAGCCTCTCGGCCCACCAAACTTGAAGTTGAAACTTGGTCTCGACTCTCGCCACTCCTACTACAACTTGCTACAAAATTTCCGTGGCCGAGCGATGAGAACATAGGAACTAACATAGTACACAATGCACACAAATACAAGAACATAGCCTGTAAGTAAACTCTCTTCATTGTCTAATAAATTATTAATTTAAAATCCCTGTAGTTTGTGCATTTTTAAAGTTTTTGAGTTTTTATTTTTAAATTTTGATCTTCAATATTATCATATTTTCATTTATGTTCTTTAGTTTCATACTTCAGTATCTCTTATAGCTCTAGTAATAGCTAGGAATCACTATGTAATTTTTAAATTTTGCATAAAAGTTTTATTAAAAAATAATATTTATAATTTTATTGTTTTAATTTTTAAATCAATTCAAATTTCAAAATTGAAAACCCTTCTTGCAACCTACAGTTACAAGTTAAAACTATGAGTCAGAGTTATTCTGGGAATAGTGGGAATAGTGACAACACCTACAGTGGTAGTGAGTCACATGATGCACAAGAAGAAATTGAAACCAGTGACAAGAGGGAAGGAAATGAAAATAGGCCTTTGCATGGTGTAGATTTTGAAGACCCCCGAAGAGCTATGGCAAAATTTGCAAAGGGGACATTTAATCCTCTAAAACCGCTTCTAATCTATGTAACCAAACTTCTGAGAAATAAGTCCAAAAGTTGGTGGTCGCTCACGTGATTGGGTTTGCAATATTTGTGGGCATCACTTTGTTGTTTGCTATACCAAGGTGAAGCAACATATTTTGGCTATTACATGTAAAGGAGTCAATATTTGTCCCTCAAAGAACTTGAATCCAAGTCAAAGGGAGTAACTTTAGAGGCTAGAAAGGGCATCCAATGGAAAACGACTGTTTTCTAGGAAAAATGTTGATCCATGCAAATATGCCTCCATGCAGTGCTTCATCCAAAAAGACAAAGGGTTCTACTGGTGCATCTCTTTCTTATGCAATGGGTGCTACAATGCCTAGAATGTACAATGTTTTAGATTGAGATGACATAGATGATGCAATTGGTAAATTTATTTTTTGCAATGGAATTCCCTTCCATGTTGTTTGTTTTCCTTATTACAAGGAAATGGTCCAAGCAATTGCAAAAATAGGGCCTTCATATGTACCACTCGGAGAAGATAATCTAAGAAAAGCAATTTTAGATAGATAAGTGCCCAAAATTAATGTGAAAAAAGTGAGAATGAGACTAACATGGTTGAAGTTTGCTTGCTCTATTATTATGGATGGATGGACCAACATCCAAAAAAGCCCACTAATCAACATCATAGTGACATCTGCAGAAGGTCCATTCTTAATTAAAATTGTTGAATGTTATGGAAAGTGCAAGGATACATTTTTACAATTTGACCTTCTTCGAGAAGCCATAGAGGATGTTGGGTCTGATAGTGTGGTGTAGGTTGTGACATTTGTAGCAGAAGTTTGTAGATCAACTGGGTTATTGATTCAAAGAAGTATCAACATATTTTGTGGACTCCTTATTGTGTGCATGCACTCAATAATGCAATGAAGGACATTGGAAAAATTCAAGGGATATCAGACTTGAGGACAACTACTAGAGATGTGTAGATGTTTATCTGCGACCACCACACCTCCTTGGCCATGTACAGGGCTCACATGAGGAAGGAATTACTCAATCCCACCGATACTAGATATGCAATCTATTTTCTATTATTGGAGAGGATGCTAGAGGTATAAGCACCACTACAATCCTTGGTTATGAGTCGAGAGTGGGGAAGGTGGTAAGAATCAAAGACAAACTTGGGGAACAAGGTCAGGTTGCAGGTGTTCTACAATTATTGGTGGGCATATTGTTCTTATTTGGTGTCATTCTTGGTCCATATTGTGGAGGTCATTTGTTACATTGATTCAGATTCTCCTAGTCTTGGAGAAATCAACAAGACCTTTGATAGCATGTTGGGTCATGTGAAGGAAACCATTCAGCAGAGGGAGCCATTATTAGAGTTATATGCATCCCAAATTCGACCCATCATTCAATGTATATGGGATCACATGAACATGCCTTTGCACATGGAAAAATATGCACTAAACCCAAAATGGTATGTTGAAAGGCCTAGGATAGTGCCTCCTATTGATGATCTTGACATAAAGAATGACTTCCTAGATGCAATTGCAAAGATGTAAAATGAGGAGGAGGTTGGGGGGGGCGGGGTAGGGGGAAATTTTGAAGACAGTATGTTCATTTTTCATCTTTTAGTGGTACCTTTAACACACATGATGCTCGGGTAGATTTCATAGATCTAGCCCAAAATGACTTGACTTGTTGGTGGATGATGCATGGGGATGGTGCTCCAAAGCTGAAACATCTAGTTATGGGATTGTTGTCTCATATTTCTAGTTCCTTTGCAGTAGAGAGGAATTGGTCCACATATAGATTTATCCACTCTATCAAGAGGAACAAGCTTACCTCTAGAAGAGCTAAGAAGTTAGTTTTTGTGCACAGTGCCCTATGTCTTGAGCATAGGAAGACACCTGAGTATTTGCAGGGACCAACAACACGATGGGATGTTGATCGAGAGAGTGATGCACATGTAGATATGGAGGAGGGACTTTATGAGACACATATGAGGTTGGTTGGTGTGCCAATTAGCATGTTTGAGAATGCAAGTGATTCTAATTCAAATGGTGACATGGTTGATCCTGATTCATTCATGCAATAGCTGGATGAAGAGATTAGCGGGGCATTACCTTGAGAAATTCTCATTTGTCATTTGATATGTTATTATGTTATTAACTTATTGATTTTTTATTTCAGACTTTAGTAGACTTCAGTTTGTTTTGAATCTTGATATATGATATATTAGAATTAACTCTATAAAAATTTGACTCTTGATGTATCAGACTTGACTTTTATTTCAACATTCAGTATTCATAGTTGGAACATCAATATTGTTTAAAACTTTAAATATTTATTTTCATTGTACATTGTTACACTGTACAGTTACAAACTTACATGTATGATGTACGTTCGTATCATGATTTTTGTTTTAAATTTGTATCACTTACATGATTCATCGATTTATCCTTCATGATGTAAGTGTTATATATTATATAATAATTAAGATAGTTACATTATAAAATTTCAATGATATATGATATATTTTTATTTTTATTTTTAGTATTTTAGTATGTCGAGGTCCCTTGTGTTAAAGACCCCGATGCCCCCCCCATGTTTCCTAAAAATTGGTGGGGAGATTTGGTATAGGCCACTCCTGCATCTCCCCACTCCCCGTCCCTACGTCCTGGAAACTTGGTGGAGCATTGAAAAAAATAGCAAACCAAGAAATTAATAAGCAATAAATGTAAAAATCGCCCATATATACCATGCTTTTCAGTAGGTGCAATACATTCATCATAAAACAACACACTCTATTTGATACAATAAGTTCATAGTAAAACATCACACTCTATTTGATTTTAGTATGATAATTGAGCTTATCAATAAAATGGAGAACATGGGATTGTTTCATGGATAGGTTTGGTATGGAAAGTTGTCATGAGAAGAGGATAAATGAGGAATATTTTTTATTTCATCACATTTATGAAATGGGAGACTTAATTAAATACATGATATTGCCAATTGGTGATTTTTTTTTTGAGGGGTATAAGTGAATAGAGATTTAGGTTTGAAGTAGGACATTTTAAAAATATTGTGATATTTCAGGGTGAATTTTTTTTTCAAAGGAAGGGTATAAGTGAATAGAGATTTAAGTTTGAAGTAGGAAATTTTAATTCCTTTTTGATAAATTCAAGATTATATAGAGAGAGGGGACTTTATAATTGGCCAGTGTCCTCCCATGACATGGGGTCGATTCCAACCACTACCACTAATCAGGTGAATTTGAACAACACACATCCTTGCACATAATATTTTATTTACACAACCATCCAGTTATCTTCCATATGCTATGATTATATCAAATATTATATTAATATTGAAATAAAATTACATAATTAACTTACAATCATAACTTTAATTCAATAGAGTGTAATCTAGATATCAAATTATAGTTTTACTGTGATGCAATATTACCAAAGTCTAAGTATCAATTTTTTTTTAGCTTTATATGATATAAAACTAAAAATAATTTTGAGGGTTTCACTTCAATCTTATTACTTTCAATAATAATAATAATAATAATAATAATAATAATTATTATTATTATTATTATTATTAGTTTTGTTATTATTTATTTTCATTATAAGTAATGCATTTTATACATACATGTTTGAGTTAATAATTCTTTTAAGTAAAATTCTCTATTTGCTTGCTGAGCAAATTTTAATTTACAATTTGTGAATATACGATTTCAAAAATATTAATATAAATGATCATGATGAATATAATTTTGACTTGTATTGATTGACTGTTGTGATTAATGAATTTAATCTCTTCCTTTTTTTAAGGACTTTTCAATAAATTGAAAATATTTTAATTGTTGGAAAATGTAACTAGTTTTGGTCTTCATAATTGTCATTGCACTCATGTAATTATGCATATCTTGTGTTACAAGAAAAGGAAGAAAGAAAAATATTATTTTCAAGCATGGGTTTCATGCTCCATTTGTATTGGTCAACTAGGTCAAGCATGTATCTCATGCTCCTAGAATTTGTCAAGTCAAAATAATATTTTTCTTGAGTCAAAAAAGTCTTTATCTTTTGTATAAGACCCTATTGGGAAAGTTGCAACATGTAAAAGATATTATTTTTTAGTCTAGAAAGTCAAAAATGACCTCCAAGACCAAGCCAGTCCTCCCAGAGGAAGTCAACCTAGTTTGAGGCTATTAGACCTCCACAAAAGCATACATATGTAGAAGTTGCTTGACCTCATTTGAAGACACACTTCTGGAGTTCGATCTCACACAAGAAAAGAAGGGAAACAAGAGAAAAGGACAAGGAGCCAAGAGGAATTATAAGAAGGAAAAAAGATCTGATTTTTCGGAGCCTTATTTTGCCACACGTGTGAAGATTATGGTTTCTGTTGGAGTTGCAGGGCTGATAGTTGTAGGCCAAAGTTGCAGACCTAAATTGGAGGTCGAGATCTAGACTAGAGTAGACTTTGAAGAAGGCTTGACTTTTGTTGACCTTAAATTCTTTAACTTGCTTGAAGAAAGGGTCTCTTGGAAGGTTGACACGTGCAAGAAAGTTGGGGTTTATGTTGTTCCTAGGGGCTAAAGCTGCAAATATGAAGTAGAAGGCTGAAAATCCAAAGTGGAGTAGATTAGAATAGGTTTGACCGTTGTTGACTTGGTCAACATTTGACTTATTTGAAAGTGATTCTTGGAAGGCTAACTTGGTGCTTGGAGGTGATCTTGAATTTCGTATTTTGGTCTTGGTTGTCTTATTTGATCAAATTCTATAAGATGAGAATATATTATTTCTATGTTTTTTCCTGGCTTGGAGCTTGATAATTATTTGATGAAAAAAATCTAAAATAGAATAATAAGAAGGTTCACAAGCTTTCATCATGGTTAAAGAGAATTGTTTAATTACCTTCCCTACTATATTATCCAACATGTGATCAGAGTTAAGGTGAATATTAGAGAAGGAAACTTGAAGATCATCATGTTGACATAAGAAGGGATTGCTTGTCATGGAAAATCATTTGCAAAAAGGACACAATGAAAGAATAAGAAGACCTACAGACACAGAAGGAAGGTTACTACCTCAACCTTTCATTGAAGACCTCATCATCTTAAGAAAGATAAAGCTCTCATTGAAGGAAGGAAGGATACTATCTCTCTTGAAGTCTCTTTGTTGAAAAACATCTTTAATTTTTTTTTGAAGGTTGTTTAAGGCATCATCAAGAAGGACAATTGGTTGACAAATAAGTATTACATTTTCTTCCATGTCTCAATTAACAGATCAAATGTTTTCATTTTGCAAGGAAAGGAACAAGCTCGTTGGATCAACAAACTTCCTAGCATGGAAGAAGAGGATTGATTTGGTGCTCACAGAAAACGAAGTCATGGAATATGTTCTTGGTGAAGTTACTATATTGGACAAAGAGAAGACTCAAGGGATAGAAAAATACAATAATGGAGAAGTGAGGGCACACAAGATTATTATTGAATATATAAAGCATAATCTCATTCCCTTTGTTGTTGATTTGAGTACATCTAAATATATGAATGATAAGTTGGTGAAATTGTACGCTATACATTCATTAAGTCATAAAATATTCTTAAGAAATCAACTATATAAAACAAGCATATCAAGAATGAAGAGATGGCCACATATCTTATGAATATTTCACAACTTAGGGACCAATTGCAATGGCTTAGGGAAATCATCTCCGATTCAGAAAAGACCACTTGTTTACTAAAAACTTTTCCACTAGAATGGAGCATATTTGCAACTAGTGTCTACTCAAGAAAGGATACTACTCATTTTGATGAACTATCGACTCAATGTGTCTTGTAAGAAATAAGATTGAAGGAAAAGGATGGTATCAAATCAAATGAGAAGTCTCAAGCTTTTGTGTAAAATACAATAAGAAGAAGAAAGGGAAGTTTGGAAAGTCCAAAGGAAAACCAAATATGTCCAAGATTCAATGCCTTGGATGCAATGGGTATGGAAATTTTAAAAGGGATTGTACAAACAATAAAAAAAACAAAAGGAAGGAAAATAATGAGGCTCACATAGTTTAAGAAAATGCATAACCTGAGAAGATGCTGATAGGAGAAGATCCTAAGGATATTTACTATTAAATAGCTCAATCTCTATCAAGTTCATTTACAATTTGTCTTTCTTTTATTAGAAAGTAGAAAGTAGAGTAGTATGCATTGTTGCATTCTCCAGAAGAGTATTGGTTTTTATAAAGCATGGAATCCTAGAAAGATTCATATGATAGTAGAGGATTAAAGTTTACACGTTCAATTTGATTTGATAGGAATCCTATAGCTTACAAGAATGAGAAGTTTGGGACCAAATTGCATATTATAGTTCATCCAAGCATTTTATAACATAATGTTAGAGGTAGTCATCTTGCAAAGAAGGATCATCAAGGTCTTCCAATATGAACCATCATTTGTTGAAATATGACAACAAGAATATTCCAATTTAATTTGTCCTGGAATTAAATTGTGAATTAAAATCGAATTAGTCTTAACAACTACTTGGAAATAATTAATTAATTTTTTTTTTTTATTAATTAGTTGGAGAAATTCGAATTAGAAGTCTTTTTGAAGCCATGCAAGAGTTATCCCTTAAATTAAGGAGATAAGATTGAGTTATATTTGCGTTGTAATTAGTTAACTCAGTTTACTGGGTTAAGTCCAATTAAATTAGTTCCAAACTATTTGAGGAACTAATAGTGAGTTAACAGTCAGTTGATGCATTAATGCACTCAACTAGTGCTACTCCAATTAACTAAATATTCCTAATGAGAAACTCATGCATGTCTATTCTGAGAAAGGCCCATGTAATGCCTACTTAATCTTATCATGAAAATTTTACTAGGGTTTAAATCATCTTAAAATATTGACTCATAATTATCAAGAAATATTGGTACATACCTACATTGATGAAACTATAAATTTAGTGCCAATATAAATTTTGTTATTATTCACATTTTACCTCCCCAAATTTTTAAAATTTTGAGAAGACATAGTCCTCTCCAATTAATTACAAAATTATATATATTCATACCTCATCCCCAAAATGTCCTCTCATATTTACTTGGGAGAAGAGATGGTCCTCTTCAATTAATTACCAATTTATGTATTCATCTCTCATTCCCAAAATATTTACCTAGGAGAAGACATGGTCCTCTCCAATTAATTACCAATTTATATATTCATCTCTCATCCCTAAAATATCTACTTGGGAGAAGACATGGTCCTCTCCAATTAATTACCCAATTTTATATTCATATCACATCCCCAAATGTCCTCTCATGGTTACTTGGGAGAAGAGAAGTCAAATGTAAGGATCAGGGAGTAGTTATGACATTAATGAGAGGTGGTTGAGGTGGAGAGGAGAAGGGGGAGCATAAAAGGGGAAGGATGAGGGAAGGAGGGGGAATTCTTGGCTTGATTTTGGTATTCATTTGGTTGTGGTTTTGGAGGATTTGTTTTGAGAATAAGGTGGGGAAGAGAGAAGGGAGAGAAGGAGAGTGTTGTTTATCTTGGATACACTACATCTGGTTGGACTTGGGCTCGGAGGGCTAGAGAACCTGTGGAGGTTTCCTGGGCTAGGAAATACTTCCTAGTTGGTTGGGAGGTACATCTAGTCAGTAGTCAAGGGGAGAATCCCAGTAGGATCATGAGCTTAGGGGCATCTCAACTAGGCTATCAGGACATGTATTCATCTACTTATAGATTACTCATATAAGTGATTGAAATGAAATTCTCACTATTTAATTGTAGGAAATAAATTTTAATGGTAAGTTATAATTGACTAAATGTTTAGTTAGAAATAAATTATTTCTCATTTTATTGCATTTTGAAATTGAGAATTTTAGTTCTGTAGAGGACCCTGGGGTGGAGTCTTACACGTGGTATCAGAGTAGGTTCAAAATCTAGACCCAAGGCCCACGAGACACAAACCTCTACTATTTTTTTTTAAGTATGTGAAATTGATTTCTCCACCTTACTCTCAGCTCTGCTTCCCCTATGTATTAGAAGGTGATTCATACTCCACCTATCTAGTTGACTTACCATAATCATCATAATAGAACAACAACACACGTGCTCTGACCAAGATTGAATATGGCCAGAAACAAAATAATGCATGCTCATAAATTTTGGGCCTCAGTTTTAGGCACCATCTTCAACAAATGGCTTACATACCCATTAGGATGCAATTTCTTTTCTAACATTTCACCCATGAGTTTCTGAGCATCATTATTCTGCCTGATTTACATAAACCATATATTAGGGAGTCATAATTTGATGCATTGGTGCACAATTTTTATCTTTATATATATATATATATATATATATTAGGCATTTTGTTGAAGAGATCACAAGCAAGTTCCATTTTACCTTCCTTGCAAAGGCCTCAGAGTAGCATGTTATAAATAAGAATGTCAGTGGAAAAGCATTGCTCCATCATATCTTTGATCTCACTTGCTCTAATTCCTCAACTTCCACTTCCCACCATTACAATCTTCCCTGGTAAAAGATTCTTATATTCCTCGTGCGCTACATGCTCCTCATATCATTCTAATGTCAAAGTAGAGAAGCACATTAAAACACTCTGTAAGACTAATAAACTTTCAAAGGTTGTGGAAACCTTCAAGCATATGCTTGTAGCTAAATTTATTCCTGAACTTGTCACCTACAATTTTCTATTAAGTAGCTTAGTCCAAGCAAATCGACATGAATTAACATTGTTCTTTACAAAATTATGATTGAATTAGAAATTGTCCCTGATCTTGTAACTTTAAGCACTGTCCTCAATTGTCATTGTAAAGTGGGAAGAATCGATTATGCATTTGAAGTGTTTGACGAAATGGAAGCATGTGGGTATGTTCGAAATGTTATAGTTTTCAATACCCTTATCATTTCTTCAGCTTCAGATGTAGGAACTACTTTAATTTTCCATTCTTTTGGTCCATACATTATCAATCATATATGGAGAGGTACCTTGACTACATTGATTCTAAGTAGACCACCCGATAATATAGACAGTCCATTTAAACGATTGTCCACTGTACAGGATGTTGCTTTGTATGTATAAAATACTCCTTGATTTTCCCTTTTAGCCGGCTCTGTGGTGTAAGCAAGGGAAAATATTTAGTATGTACAACAACTACCTGTCGATGATGAAGATGCACTCCAGGGATGTCATACAACTTCCCTTCTCCATGAAATGCTTCAATCTGAATGGGACCAAGTGTGGTGCCAGGCACATCAGATTGGATGGGTTTGCATCTTCTTACAGTTCTTGTTGCTGCTGCAATAAAATCCTTAAGTGCCGTTATTTTTAGTAAATCATTGATGAATGCTAACTTCCCCACATTAACGGACCCCGGAACATAAACATTGTGCCCCTTTCTTTGTTGTTGAATTTCTGATACAACTCCAACAAACCTTGACAATGATTTTTAACTTGTCAAGTGAATAATAAAAACACAGTTTAATGATCAAAGCTTTATCATGACGAATATGAGACAACTTTTCATGAAGTTGCTCAGCAGAAATGAATTGTTTTCTCCCAGAATAACCCCCATCTCCACCAACATCAGTGAGCATGTGTCCATGGGATAGCAGCTAACATCTTCCACATAGTATAGACCTTAATTGGTGATGTTTCTTTTTCAATTTGTCGGTCTCTGGAATTACATAACCAGGGCCATAAAACTCCACAGTTCAAAGGTGCCCCACATCCATAACAGATAGGCTCCATAGACATCTCTGGTACCTTACTCTTCTTTTTGTTCTCTTCTCCTTTATATTGGAACGAGAAGAATCGTGCTTATCCAGAGCCTTTGCTAGAAATATCTGGCCCCTGCTCTTATCAGAGAGCCCAAATCCAAGTCCACCTACATCCTCTTTTCTTCAAATCCTTACGTAATGATGGTCCCTTTACACCAATGTTTTCTAGAAATTTTACTTTGGGTCTCAACTTCTCTTCCCTCAAGCCAAGATGCTGAGGAGCACTGTAAATAGTTCTACTTAGGTCTTCTTTTCCCAACCCAAGCTTTAGCAAAAGCTATACTTTTGATCCAAACTTCCTTCTATTTTTCAACAGTTGTGGATGTCTTTGATAGATCTTGCCCATTAAGCCGGGATCCACTCCCAAACTTTCAATTTGGGATACCGCTGGCCTGAAATCCTGTTTCTTCTGAACCTTTATTGGCTATCTCCACGTAGGAATTCAAACACCTTGGATGGTAATAATTCATGCTCCTTGAGTGCAGGAAACTAAAAAATATGTGAGTTCTATTGGGAAAAGAAACAGGCTTCGAGTGCTGTAGGGAAAGAAAATTGTTGTAGGGAATGGCAGTGAATGATAGGAGGAAGGAGCATCTAAACACATTGCTGCACATTGTGAAGATTTCTCATCACTACATCATCGTCAACAGGGTAAGAATCCTTGAGCTAAGGTTCGATCCACGATCTCAATCCTACCCCTTTTCTAGTCTGTTTCTTGCTAACGAGGGTCCCTGAGGGGTATGTACTGAAAATATTAATGCTTAGAAGCAAGCCCCTTAAACCTGCAATGTATTTTGCTGTTTTATTCAGATCTTTAACTAGTTTCCTTAAAACCAGCAAACTCAAAGTAAGTATTGCGACATAGATGTTCAAGTCAGCTCAGAATACAATAAATCCACTATAGTCTTCCTCGATTTCTGCAAGAATCAACAGAGAGCAACAAGCTTTTGTGTTTGAAATTTACCAAAATTTAGCTTTATAAAAAGTAAAAAAAATAAAAAATAAAAATATAATATTGCAAAAAAACATTGTGTACTTGTAGATTTGATTTCCAGCTTATGTTATATTCATAATTGAGTAGTTAACAAAAAAATAAGAGATTCCCAATGGATACAAACACTATGAATCATGTGTTAATTCTCATGATATTCACTATATTGCCTCTACTCGTTGGGGGTCAATCCCCTCCATCTCACTTGGTAGAAATCTTGGTTGTCCAGGAAAAAACAGAATAATTTTTAAGATAGTGAGTGATATTGCAAATATAATTTTAAAAGTGATTATATATTAAACTTGTTATGATTTTCCTAGCATAATGGAATAGTGATTGTTAGTACAAGTTATTCTACAAATTTGAGGCATTAAGTTGTTTTAGGAATACTACTTAATGATGGTCATTTACTACTTTTTATGGTGCACCAAACATCCACTCCAATGAGCTATACAATTTTATCCTCAAGTCTTCAATTTTCACGTAATTTTTTTTTTCTTTTCTATGACTTTTAGGATCAGACCTCATTATTTAGGAGTTAGTTGTCCCACTTACTATTTTTTTTTTTTTTTTGGAATGTAGAGGTTTTGGGTAAAAAAAGAAAAGAAAAAAAGAAGAAAAAAGAACACCCAACTCCATTGCATTGCACTAAACATAATTCTCTTTTCTTTTAGTAGATTTTAATACATTAAAGTTGTCAAAATATGAACAACAATAGATTGGTATGTTAGAATCACTTACAATATACAATATTATTATCTTAAAAGCATGTAGCACTAGCCATTCTATATACATCAATTGGATAATATACATCTAACAATTAATGCCAATATTGAGTTGATTGAGACAACTAGGCATCCAATTGAAAAAAAAAACTAATCTAACATTGTTGATGGAATTTCAAAAGGGCACTTAGTATAAATAATGTGATTAAAAATGGTAAGATAATGATAATGTGAATGCTCAAAATATACATAAGATGGATTTAGGATGATTGTTTAGGAATATCTAAAGATATTTGGGGGGTGACTAGTAGTGTGTGGTAACACTTGCTTAGATAGCAATAGGAGAGGATTTAGTAGACCCATGGTTATCTTCTCAATATTAGAAATAGTCGTTTACAAGCATGACAGAAGGAAAAATTGCACCTATCATTATGGAAAACATGTGTGAGCCGAGTAAGAATTGACTAGGCCCTAAGATGTGCTAATAAGTCTTATGTATCATACAGATATTTGAATAAATGGTGAGGACATGAAGAAATCAAGGTCAAGGAGGGTCATCACAAAGACCTCCTACAAATAACCCATTGCCTTCACCGAAGTTGACTCTCATCCTGCAATCCCTAGAGGCAATTAATGAGACTTTAAAAGGGCACCAAACAAATTAAGTGGAAGTGGAGCACCCTCCCTTGGGGTTAGGAAATCTCGAAGGATCAAGAGACTCTAATAGAGGATCTCCAATCAAGGACATTACTAGGGAGCTCCAAAATATTAAGCTCCCGGAGTTTGCAGGAGGTTCTGCCAGCGAACGTGCAAAAGCCTGGTTAGAAGGAATGAGAAGGTGCTTTGCACTAAGGGATTACAATTCCAATTCAAAAGCTAAAATAGAAATATTCCAACTCAAAGATAGTGCTCTGAATTGGTGGGGTAACTTGGAGCATCAACTACACCTCACTCTAGACACAGTTACTTGGGAATTATTTGAAGAGAGATTAAAGAAAAAGTACCTACCAGCATATTATGAAGAACAATAGGTAGGAGCCTTCCATGCCATAGTACAGGGAAATCGTATGGTGGAAGAATATGAAATCGGATTCATGGAATTGTTCAAGAATGTCTCCTACATGGATACTAACTGGTGCCAGGCAGATTGTTTTATTTATGGATTGAAGCCTAAGATTAGGGCAATGGTTCAGATGTGGAAACCATCCTTTGTTGCAGAAGCTATCGAATAGGCTCATTATGTCAAAGAACACTTGGACTTAAAGGGTGAAAACAAAACCATTTTTCCACGCCAACCAAGGTTTATGTGGAAGGCCCCTCGTACCTTGCAAAGGGGAGGAAGTTGAGGCCACCACCATATGGAAATAGGGTGGTGCCCTGAGCACCGACAGTGGGGGTTTCAATGGTTTCTAGTGCAACTTCAATTGTAGCTTCAAGGGTGCGTTCAATTCAATGCCATACACGAGGAGCAACAAGTAGGGTAGGGTTCTCAAGGGAAGGAACTCTTTCCAAAGAACTCCCCAAGATTTGGTTCAAGGTCTACCACGCATCACTTGTTAGGGATGTGAGGGACCTCATTACTAGCATGACTGCCCTCAATTACAAGCTGGTAACAACCGGAGAGAAGGAAGAGCACCAATTGGGGGGGGAAGTAGCCATCATTGAATCTATGCCAGAGTTGATAACCAGCAAGTTGAACACCAGTGTGCCGTGGCAGAAACCTCAGGTATGATAAACAAAGTAAAAGTTAAAATTTTGTTTGATTCTGGTGCTACAGATAGTTTCATTTCACTAGTTGCATTAGAAAAATGTGGGTTGGCAGCCTATGAGCATGATGACTTTAAGCAAGTTGAGATGGCTTTTGGGATAAAACAAGTGGTAGGACCTAGTGTTGACAAATGTCAGGTATTCCTTGGGGTGTGTATGACTAAGTTGAAGGCATACGTCACAACATTGGGGAGTATGATGTAATTATTGGAATGGACTGGTTAGAAGCTCATCAAGCTTTGGTAGACTATTTTAAGAAGAAGGTGATTTGTTTAAATGATGAAGGTAGGCCTGTTATCACTCCAGGAAGCTCTCCTAGGTTGTAACATGGAGATGCCTGGTAACATATAAATCTTCAATATTGTTCTTTGAGCTATTGTAGTGGATGATGGTCTGGATCAAGTCAGATGACTGTTTCAATTCTATTTTCACTCAAGACATGCGTGAAAACCCTCAGCTTTACAAGGCTTTAGACCACTAATGCTAAATAATTTATAGATTCAATGGATAGATGGAGAATACTTACTATACCAATAGATGCATACATAAACACATATGAATGGCTAGCTACAGGAAGTAAATGAAGCTTGCAAATCTAATTTATCAACGCAGAGATAAGATGACAGTTATTTGGCATTAAACATAGAAGAAAACATGAATAACCTATTCAAGTGCAAGCTTAAAACAAAAGAGAAAATGGGAATTGAACATGTAACAACAAAAGAAGCTTATGTTTCTAGAATGGAGATGAGAAGCTAGAGTAGCAAAGTATCCACAGTCTCCCAAAAGTTGAACCCCTTTTACTCTAAACTTTCAAATATTTATAGGCCTTTTACAATGCTCTCGAGCCTTCTGAGGCTTGAGAGGTATTAATCTATCCCCTCTGTCTTTAATGACTTGATGCCATGAATAGACACGCATGAGCTCAGAGGCCTCTTTCTCTAAAAACATATTAACCAAATTATGGGAATCTTGCTGTGCTGTCAGGGAGCTCGCTCGTGCCAATGATGCTCCATGACCATTTGTTGGTTTGGTTGTGTTGCACTGTTGCTTTTCCCCTTTTGGCCTTCTATCTCTTGGTCTCTATCTCCAGGTCTCTGTCTCTAGGTCTCTATCCTATAACGGAAGGGGTCTTTGGGCCTTTGAAATCCATTCCCATACCACAATGACTGTTTTCTATTTTATACAGAGAAACACTGCAACACTGTGAAATCCTGCCAAGCTCTATTCATTCCGGACTTAAAAGTCCTTAAATACGGTTTATTCCTCTATCGGGTCTGTCCTCATTGCTATCACAAGTCGCTTTATCCTTGCTCCAAAGTCCCCTTTCGTATTTTGAAATACATTAAAAACACTAAAAATCCTGAAAAAACGGCTTTGGCGAATCTAAAATATTATATATTTTCATTCCCGAACCCCTTCAGGTTCAGGTTTTATCACATCAACGCTATCCCTTTGTATTTAGTTAAATAACGGAATATGTGAAAATACATAAGAAAATGCATTTCAACGGATCTCAAATCTTATGCAATAATATTTATATAACCTTAAGGTCTGGTTCATTGGATTGCAGATATACATGTATAAAGGCCCCGCTCCATAATGTTTCCTCGATTGCAATCCACCGATGCGATTGATCGCAATCACATATTGCTCATGCCTTGTGCCCATGGTGAGCGCTCTGTTGTGTTCTCTGATATTGATCTTGCAATGCAACATGGGTTGTCGATCTGTGCGCTTGATCGATGATCCTAGTTGACTCCGCTAATCGCCATCACAAGTTCCACACATTCTGCGCTGATATTCACTAGTTACCACCACCGATTACGATCCATCAATTGGATCTGGATCGTTGATCGGCCAAATCTAGCGGCTGTTGTGCATTCATTTCTCAAGCCTCTGCTACTCTATTTTTTTACTGCTTCCTTTGGTTTTTGCCTCCCAATAGTGTTTTTTCGCCTGTCTGAAGGTTTTTCTCTTGCGATTATTTCGATCTTTTAAAAGATTTTCAAAGAATCAAAGAGTGTTTTGGATCTACTTGGCACTGCACCTTAGGGGCTAACACTAGCTCCTTCTGGGGATGAAAGCCTCCCTGTGAGGTTTCAAGAATCACAGACCGATGCCTTTCTTGTAAAACCAAAATCAAATCTATCTCCTAGTGTTCCATTGGGCATGGAGTTTAATTTGTATAGAAAATAAAAATTGAAAAACATAATGACAATATCAAGGCTTTAAAGCCTTAAATGAAATAAAGTTTCAAGAACCACCCATTGACTGGGCTACCAAAAACATCTTCTCCTTCTAGACTATGCAATATAAAGGTATTGTTCTATTAAATTTGAGTGATGACAAACGGACCTATCCATAAGGAATCAAACTTACCATGATTACCTGTCTTCAGCATGGAAGTGATGTGCTTCACTAGGTCTGCAAAGTTTGGAATGAACCTCCTTACAAAGTTATTCTTACCTAGGAAGGATTGAATGTCCCATTTTTACCTTGGGATGTACAACGTCTGAATTTCTTGAACTCTTGCTGGATCAATCTTTACACCTTCAACAAAAACAATATGTCCCAAAAGTTTGCCTTCTTCTAGAGCAAACTATGACTTCTTTGGGTTCACAGAAATTCTAAACTATCTGCACTTTAGAAACACCTTCTTCAAATGGTGCAAATGGTCCTTGTGACTGCTGGAAAAGACTGTTATGTCATCAAGATAAATAAGGACAAACTTGTCCTTCTCTCCCACAAAGGCTATGTCCATGGCCCTCTGAAAAGTTGCCCCAGCATTCATCAGTTTGAAGGGCATCTTGGAGTACATGAAAGTGCCCCAAGGAGTAGTGAAGGCGGTATTTTCTTGATCTTTTGGATGTAAAACAATCTGATTGTAACCTGAAAATCCATCTAAGAAAGACATGACTTTAGCCCCTGAAAATTTTTGCAGCAAGTGCTCCATCTTAAGCAGGGGGTAGTTGTATTTTTTAGAGCATTTGTTCAGATTCTTGAAGTCAACACAAAGCTTGATTTCTCCATTCTTCTTTCTTACCACCACAAGGTTAGCTATCATCTTTGAATACCTTAGGGGAACTATGATCTTGGCATCCAACAACTTCTTGATTTTTTTTTCTCAATCAAAGGCAATAAGAGAGGGCTAATAGGCCTTAATTTTTGCTTCAAAGGGATGGTGTTCTTTTCTAGTGGAATCTTATGATGAATGATGTTTGTGTCATAGGTTTTAAGATCACTATATTCCCAAGCAAAAATCTCAACAAATTGCTTCATCAGGGTGCAATACTTGGAACTATGGGCAGAAGACAAGTGAGTGGATGGGTTGGACTCCCCACAATATGTCTATGAACAACATACTCACTTTCTTTTTCGGCAGGCTTGTAAGGTACATCATTATGATCAAACAACTTCTCTAGGGGCACCAATCCTTTGGGTATATGGTTACTAGGTAGCTGAACAATGCTGTCTTGACCAATCTCGTCCTTTAGCTTGGACTAGTTGCATTCTTGAATGGTTTCGTTTTCTTGGTCGATGTGCATTTCAGAAAATTCATCAACGACTTGTAAAAAACTATTAATTTAATCATCATTTTCAAAAACTTTCTAGTAATTGACATTTTCAGGCAGAGATGGCCTATATTTCACCTGAACTTCATGAGTCAACTTAGGAGGTAAAGGAGGAATAAACGTGCTAATAGACATAGCAAGGGAATCAGCAAGCCAGTTCTTCATTCTCGGGATGTAAGAAATGATGAAAATATTAAAAGAGTCCTTGAGCTTCCATACCTCATCTCTGTATGCTTTCAGCCTTGGACGCTTTTCTTGGAAAGTTTTGTTGACCTGCTGAATGATAAGTTCTACGTCTCCAAGCACTGTCAGACCTTTGATGCCCATTTCTTTAGCAGCATTTAAGCCCAATATCAAGGCCTCGTACTCTGCTATGTTATTTGTGACCTGAAAAGTTAATTTGAAAGATAAATGAATGCATTCCTGTGTGGGGGACACAAGGACTACACCTGCCCCTACAGCTTCTTTAGAGCAAGCTCCATCAAAGAACATGTCCCAAAATTGTGGGCCTTCTTCCTCTGTGATCTGGAAAACTAGTTTCTTTAGCTGCGTTGAGGCTAACTGGGATTCTTCAATCTGAAGAATAAAAGCTCCAAAATTAGTGTGGACAACATAGATGGGATGATTAGTGGGATTTCATTCATCACTGATGATATAAGCCAATTTAGCTTCTCTGTATAATCTCCTGCTCTCCCCTCCAAAAACTGTGACAATAGCATATGACAAATCATTTTGTAATGTTCCACCTAATCTCTTGATCCAACCTCTGGAAAGAAACATGCCAAACTTGGGGGGTACATCTGCTACCACAATATCCATCATTATGCTCTTCATGGGCAGCTGAGACAAAGTGATGGCTAGGTCCTTGATTAATCCCAGACATTTCACTTTTCTAGAGTCAAAATAAAATAGGTCATGATAAGGCTTGGTAATGTCAAGACCCAACTCATCCATGACAGCCTTGGGTATTAGATTATGGTTGGATCAAGTGTCCAGAAGGCAGTTGTGAAGGATTTTGTCATGAATAGTCAGACAGACATAGAATGATGGGGTGTTGTCATCATAATTTTCAATGATTGGGCTGAGAACAACAACTAGTTTCTCATCTTGCAGATTTACATAGTCGGTGGAGGCTTGGATGGCATTATTCTCGAGGGCCTTGAGGATAGATCTCTTGAAGGACTCATTCTTCACTAGTTCAATCAGAGGTATAGGTATTCTTATCTTTTGAATTTATGATTGAAAATTGAAAGGAGAAGGAGACTTGTCAAGGCCTCTTATCTCGTGGGCCGGAGCTTTGAGAATGATGGCATCAACTTTCGGTCGCTTCTGCTTATTAGCCTGCTATATTGCAGGGACAACAACTCTCTAAACATGAGTTTCTTTGGCATTATTCAATTTTGACCTCAGATTATATCTATGCTGATAAGAAGTTTGTAGAACAACTTCACCATCCCATTCTTGGTTGATCTATTCATTGAATAATGACTTTTCATAGGCAACTGAGGTCAAAAAGGAGGCATTGACTTTGTCTTCCAGACAATGGATCTCATCATCTTCTTCAAACTGCTCTTCTTCAATGACTACATTCTGGAAAGGGGTCTTCACCCTTTGGTCTTCATTGGCATCTTTGATTCTTTGCAAAATTTGCTACTGCTCATTAGCTCTTCTATATGGATTTGGATTTCTAGGAGCAAAGGTATTAGGAACTCTTCCTTTCCCAGGGTGCTGCTCAACCTTTAATTTGGAGATTTCATAGGTTAATGACTCTATCATCTTGGTCATTTTATCTATCTTGGGATCTTAATATGATGAAGACTCGCTCCTCTATCTCCTTCTATTGACATTTCCCTTGAGCTTCTCTGCATCCATGATGCTTGATTCTACTTCCAAGGTTGCATCCTACATATCAGCCAAAGTAGCACATCGCCTCTCCCTCAACAGTAGACAGAGGCAGAATCAAAGGCACTAGCATAGGTGAGTTTAGCAGAGGTAGTGGTGGGTTTTACTTCAGCTGGTATCTTGCTATACATGATGTTAAACCTCTTATTAAAATCAGACAACAACTCACCATTTTCCCTCTTTAAGTTCCCAAACTCAGTGTGGTAGTAGAGTAGATCCTTCTTATCCCCCCAATGCTTTAGGAATGCATCATCTAAACCCTTAATATCTACTACAGACCTTGGGGCTAGTTCTCTGAACCATTTCCTAGCCTCTCCATCTAGACTTTGGACAAAGACTCTCATCCATATATTGTCTTCACTAATGTCCAGGTTATCAGCATAGCTATAGAATGATTCAAGATGTTCCTATGTTGTAACACCTTTAGTCCCAGTGAACCTAGGCCTATAATTATGATATTCTCTAGTAGGCATGACATTTAAAGGAGTGGGCAGTACTGGAGGTCCATACCTAGCAGCTATGATTCTTTCCATTTTGGTAGGTGCTTGTGGACCTGCCATAGCTGTGGTAGCTATAAGGGTACTGGAAGTCTAAATGTTAGAGGGTTGAGGAGTGGCTGATAGGACTAAAGGAGTATGAGGGATAGGAGGAGAGGTTTCCTTTGGGCTTGCAACAAAAGGAGAACCTAAAGAATAAGGAGCTTTATGAATTTCTGGAATTTTTTCTTCAATGCTAGTATTAGATGCTATACTCTCAACATGTATTTGTTCTATTACAGGATTTTCTTTAAGAGACATAGAATATTGTTTAGAGCTACCTGAACTTTATGCTCCTTTCTACAATGCCTTTATTTCTTTGATGATTTTTTCAAGGTTAGATACTAGGTCAGCTTGTGGCTTCTGAGGATTTCTCTGAGTATGCCTCACAAACTGAGCCAGAACTATCAAGTGGAGTTGCCAAGAGGTTGGTCCTTCAGTGGAGTCGCCAGATAGATGATTACAACCAAAAAAGTGCCCAGACTTTGTCTATCATCAGAGCTGGATCTGTGTCATCTCCTAGGGAAGCTGAGCTTCAGTCTCCTCTCCCCGAAACAATGCAAATTATGTTAGCACTCCAGGAAGCTCTCCTAGGTTGTAGCTCAGAGATGCCTGGTAACATATAAATCTTCAATATTGTTCTCTGAACTATTGGAATGCATGATGGTTTGGATCAAGTTAGATGACTGTTTCAACTCTATTTTCACGTAAGATATGCCTGAACACTGTCAACTTTACAAGGCTTTAGACCACTAATGCTAAATAGTTTATAGATTCAATGTATATATGGAGAATACTAATTGTACTAGCAGATGCATACATAAACACGTATGAATGACTAGATACAGGAAGTAAATGAAGCTTGCGAATCTAATTTATCAACGCAGAGATAAGATGATAGTTATCTGGCTTTAGACACAAAAGAAAACATGAATAACCTATTCAAGTGCAAGGTTAGAACAAAAGAGAAAATGGGAATTGAACATGTAACAACGAAAGAATCTTATATTGCTGGAGTGACGATGAAAAGCTAGAGTAGCAGAGTATCCACAGTCTCCCAAAATTTGAACCCCAGTTACTCTGAACTTTCAAATATTTATAGGCCTTTTACAATGCTCTCAAGCCTTCTGAGGCTCGAGAGGTCTTAATCTATCCCCTCTGTCTTTAACGACTTGATGCCATGACTAGACACACATGAGCTCAGAGGTCTCTTTCTCTAACAACATATTAACCAAATTATGGTAATCTTGCTACGATGTCAGGGAGCTCGCTTGTGCCATGGATGCTCCATGACCATTTGTTGGTTTGGCTTCGTTGAATGTTTCTTTCCCCTTTCAGCCTTCTATCTTCTGGCCTCTGTCTCGAGGTCTCTATCTTGTAACGGAAGGGGTATTTGGGCCTTTGAAATCCATTCTCATACCAAACCAACTGTTTTTTGTTTTATACAGAGAAACGTTGCAACACTGTGAAATCTTGCCAAGATCTATTCATTCCGGACTTAAAAATTCCTTAAATATGGTCTATTCCTCTATTGGGTCCGTCCTCATCACTATTGCAAGTCACTTCGGCCTTGCTCCAAGGTCTCCTTTCGTATTTTGAAATACGTTAAAAACACTAAAATTCCTGAAAAAAATGTCTTTGGTGGATCTTAAATATTATATATTTTCATTCCTAAACTCCTTTGGGTCCGGGTTTTATCGCATCGATGCTATCCCTTTGTATTTCGTTAAATAACAAAAGATGTGAAAATACATAGGAAAATGCCTTTCGGTGGATCTCAGATATTATGCAATAATATTTATATAACCATTGGGTCTGTTTCATTGGATCACAGATATACATGTATAAAGGCCCCGCTCCATAATGTTTCCTCGATTGGAATCCGCCGATGCGATTGATCGCAATGCATATCGCTCATGCCCCGAGCCCATGGTGAGCGCTCTGTTGTGTTCTCCGATAGTGATCCTATGATGCAATGTGGGCTGTCGATTTGTGCGCTTGATCAACGGTCCTAGTTGACTTTGTTGATCACCATCGCAATTCCACATAGTCTGCGCCAATATCTGTCAGTTGCCATCGCCGATTGCAATCTGCCTACTAGTTCTGGACCGTTTATTGGCTAGATCTGACGGCTGCTGTGCAGTCATTTCTAAAGCCTCCACTGCTCTATTTTTTTACCGCTTCCCTGGGTTTTTGCCTCCGAATAGTGTTTTTCTGCTTGTCTGAAGGTTTTTCTCTTGCGATTATTTCAATCTTTTAAACAATTTTCAAAGACTCAGAGAGTGTTTTGGATCTATTTGGCACTGCACCTTAGGGGCTAACAAGGCCAATTGAGATTTTTGGAATCAAGAGAGGAGTGTCGCTACGATTCATATCCATGATGAAGGTAAAACATTGTCTTCAACAAGGTTGCAAGATATATGTAGTCGAGGCTGTAAGTGACTAGAAAGGACCTCCCTAGATCAACATCCAATTTTTTTCAGAATTCAAGGATGTTTTTCCTAAGGAATTGCTTCGATTACCTCCTATAAGGGAGATTGATTTCATAGTCGACCTAAAACCTGGTGCAAAATCAATATCTAAGACACCCTATAGGATGACAACTATAGAACTTTGTGAGTTGCAAATGCAATTAAAAGAGCTCTTAGACTTGGGATTTATCAGACCTAGTATTTCACCTTGGGGTGCACCAATGATTTTTTCAAGAAGAAGGATGGTTCCTTACAATTGTGCATAGATTATAGGGACTTGAATAGAGCCAAAATAAAGAATAGGTACCCGATACCTCGAATAGATGACCTATTTGATCAAATGAAGGGGGCAATGATTTTCTCAAAGATCGATATATGATCTGGATACCACCAATTGAGGATGAAGGAAGAGGACATCTCAAAAACTGCATTTTGAACTTGGTTTGGGCACTATGAGTTCATAGTTGTTCCATTTGGTTTGACCAATGCACCAACAGTATTCATGAGCCTCATGAATGGTGTGTTCAGGAAGTATTTGGACTAATTTATGCAAGTCTTTCTGGATGACATTCTTGTGTATTCCAAGAATGAAAAGGAGCATGAAAATCACCTAGGGGTTGTATTGACTTAAGGGAAAATCAATTTTATGGAAAATTGTCAAAATGTTCCTTCTTTAAGAAGAAAGTTCATTACCTTGGGCACATCATTTCAGGAGAAGGGATTTTAGTTGACCCGGAAAAGGTGAAGGCCATAATGAATTGGCTAGTACCGAAAAATTCTCATGAGGTACATAGTTTTATGGGGATAGCAAGGTATTATTGTAAGTTTGTGGAAGGGTTTTCAAGGATTGCAAAACCCATCACCACATTACAGCGAAATGGGGTCAGGTATGAATGGGTATTTGAATGTGACAATGCATGCACATAACTAAAGAGGTTACTAACTAGTGCACCAATCCTCTGAGTACTAGACATGGGAAAAGACTTCATTGTCTACACCGATGCTTTGAAGCAAGGATTGGGTGTAGTATTGATGCAAGAAGGCGGAGTAATAGCTTACGCAACTAGAAAATTGAAGAAACATGAAGAGTTGTATGCTACCCATGACTTAGAATTAGAAGCGGTGATGTTAGCCTTGAAACTATGGAGACACTATGTCATTGGGAGACGATTTGAGTTAAGAATGGATCATCAAAGCCTAAAGCATCTCTTCACTCAAAGGGATTTGAGTGCTAGACAAAGGCGATGGAGTGAATTCATGAGTGAGTATGATTTTGAGATCTTGTACATCAAGGGAAAGGGGAATGTGGTGGTGGATGCACTAAGAAAGAGACCACAAACTTTCTCCCTAGTAGCCTTAAAGGTAAATTTGAGGGAACGTGTGCTAGAGAAACTCTTTGAAGATAGTTGGCATCTAAAGGTTATCTTAGCACTCTAGAGTGGGAAGCAGATAAAACCAAAGTTTGAGGGATATGTCATTGAACTAGATGGACTATTGAGATTTCAAGGGAGAATGTACTTACCTAAGGAAGGGGGTATAAGAGGGACCATCCTCGAAGAGTCACATAGAGCACTTTATTGTGCACATCTTGGAGTAAAGAAGATGTACGCAGATACAAAGAAACTCTTCTTTTGGGTAGACATGAAGCACAACATAGTCTAGTTTTTCACCAAATGTCTTGAATGTCAATGAGTGAAGGTTGATCATCACCATCAAGCAGGACTCCTACAACCTCATGACATTGCTATGTGTAAATGGGAGGCACTTTCCGTGGATTTTGTTGTGGGTTTGCCACTCACTTCACAGAGGCACAATGTTATATTGGTTATAGTTGATAAATTGACTACTCTGGTGATATATTTATCCATCCATTTGAAGATGATGAAAGTGATAACATTCTAGTAAGAGACACATACGATGTTACTGATGTGGTATGAGTGTTTATGAGTGAATTTATGTGACTACACGGGTTACCCATAAAGATCATTTCTGATAGAGACTCTCGATTTACATCTAGGTTTTGGACAAGTTTGCAGTTAGAACTAGGGACTTAGCTAAACCTGATCATTGCATATCATCCAGAAACAGATGGGCAGACTGAAACAGTAAATTAGGTTCTGGAACACTGTTGGAATTATGTTGTATGTGTTGTACTTGATGGAAACCCACTCGTAGAAGAAAAACTCACTTATATATAACTAGATGAATCTACAGAAGAGATATCAGATGTCACAGAATACATGGGATGCAAGATAGCTCAAAGGAATCAGATGACAGTTCTCAGTATGACAAGTTAGCTTTGCTATCAAGTCCAAAGGGGGACATTGTTGGCATTATGATACAAGTGTTGTCCTTGATGGCAAGATGACAGATTATAGTGCAGTAGGTCAGTAGCAAAGAATGAAGAAAGATGAGTATATACGCAGGTTCACTATATACCAAGTCGCGTACATAGGTAGGCTATACGCAGGTTCACTATGTACCAAGTCGCGTATATACGCAGGTTCGCTATATACCAAATAGGGTATACACGTAGGTTATACACACAGGATATCTATATACAAAGACGCATATACATGCGGGATTTCTGATCAAAAGTCACGTATGCATATGCACACACTTTCATGCATGAAAAAGCGCGTACATGTGGGAAAGCTTATTTTTGGGTCCGTGGTATTTAGTCCTATGGTTTTGGTCCTTGGTACTGCATCGGAAATGTTGAACCCAGGTATTGGGTCCCTAGTATTGGTTCTCAATGGTTTTGGACCATGGTATTGAGTAAGGCCTAAGACTATAAAAGGAGAAGAAGATCATTAGGCAAACGCATGGAGAAAGTCTTGAATATCTGATGAAGTATGAGATCCAGTATGTAGGTTATGGGTTCATGATGCTTTGCTAAGGAGGAATCTAAGCGGTTGATGGAGAACAAGATCTAAGGATAGATCAGGATCTAAATGGCTTGGATTGAATCATCTCTATACGGTTTGATCATGATTATTCTAGATCTGTATATTGATGCATGTTCTGTAAATGTTATGATATGGGTGTGATTGATGTCTGGAACAACTGAAAAGTTATGAGAAAATATTTGTAGATCTGTACGTGGGTTGGATTTGGTGAAAGCGCGTATGTATCCTGGTTTGGTTCATCATAGTAGCGTATACATTATGATATATGATATTTGAAGTTGCAGTTGGATGTGGTTATTGTTGTAGAGTTCTGTTGTTTGTTCTGTGTTCTGGTGACTGCATTTTATTGACAGGGTTTCAGTGATTCAGAGATTGATGATGCTAGTATTGATTGATTATGTGCTTCAATGATATTGATGGGTCCAATATGAAAATTGGATGAAATGTGGCCCTCAAATTATGATGTTGTGTTCCATGAGTATCCAGTCTGAAAATTTATGAAATGTGGTACGTGGAGGAAGAAAGAGAAGGTTGTAGCCTTCTGTAGGTCGACACCTACGTACTAGTATATCAGCTAGTACAAGAGCTAAGGGGGTGGTAGCTCCCTTCTAGTAGCAGCTGGAAAACGAGTAACGGTTGGAGCATTTCAGTAGGTTGGCACCTACGTACTAGTAAATGGATCGGCTAGTACAAGAGCTAAGAGGGTTGTAGCTCCTTACAGGAGAGTCTGGAGAACGAGAGAAGGTTGTAGCCTTATGCAGGTAGAAGCCTGTGTACTCGTATAAGATTGCACCAATACAGAACTATTGTAAAAAGAAGTTTCTTATTAAAAAGAAGATTTAGATGACTTGCAGCAGGTGGTTTTCACCCACATTGGGTTTCCACCTTACATCATGGTGTTCATGTGTGCTTCTTGTGTGTGATGATCTGTCCTATTTTACTACCCCTGTTTACTGTTCATATGGTTAAGAATGTTCTGATGCACTCATTAAGGATAAACTAACTGAATCATAAGTTTACTGGATATACGCTTGTTGCATTACACATAGTTGCAAATACACGTGGTTTGCCTTAACTGAAGTAGCATATATGAATCTTAATATGGAAATGAAAAATTTATATAGATTTGATAATACTAATTCACCCCCCCCCCCTCTCAGTATTATTTCCAACAATTGGTATCAGAGCAGGTCCTTTGGTAGAAGCTTGATCGCTTGAAGGAGATCTGTAGATCAATGGGAAAGAAGCTTAAGAAGAAAGCGCCTAAGAAGAAGAAGACATCTCAGAAGAGCTATCACAGTGGGAGAATCGATTGGGGAATATGTGGAAGAGGCACTTCAGATTCAGAATCACTTCAGAATGAAGATGAACAAGCAAAATAACTAGCAAGTATGAATTTGTTATACTCTGGTGATACATTTATCCATCCATTTGAAGATGATGAAAGTGATAGCGAAATAACTGAATTTTCTCTTATGGGTGAGCAAGAAAAATATCAAATAGAGGCAGAATTTAAAAGGCTTACAGACAAAATTAGAGATCAACAAGATCTATTGAACAAAAGGGAATGTGCCTTCATAGAATAAGCTACCAAACTAAAAGCTCAACTAGAGGAAGGAAACAAGGTAAGGAAGTTATTCAAGGACAAGGAAGATCAATGTCAAAAACTGTAGGATGAAGTGACATCATTAAGAAATGAGGTCAATGAAAGAAGCACAACAATCAAGAAACTCAGAGATAGATCCATTTACTATGAAAGTCTTGAAGCTACGATCCTCTGGCTAAAAGAAGATCTTGAAGAATCAAAAAGGCAGAATAAAGAACTACTCCAAGCTCTTGAAAAACAAGAAAATGAAGTTCTTGAGCTAAGACATTAGTGGGAAGGAGGAAGAAAAGCTGAAGAAAACATGAAGAAGCAATATCATGAAAAGGAGGAGCAACATCAGGTTGAGGTAAATATTCTTAAAGATAACTTAGAAGAAAACGATAAGCTCTTATGATTTCAAGATAGTACTAAGATCTTGGATGATATTCTTAGTAGTCAAAGGCCTCCTGCTATCAAAATGGGTCTGGGTTTTCATGAATCTGTTGAAGGAGAATCTAGTTCACAGAGTAAGACAAGGGACTCTAATGTAAAATCTGAAATGCTCAACAGGGAGATGAGAGGTCAATCCCATCAACAACCAAGGAAAGAAATTCTTCAAAGAAAATCTTTTATTCCTAACTATGGAAATAATACTCGGTTAATTCTTCAAATGAATAATGTTGAATGTTATGTATGTCATAATCTTGGACATGTTGCAGCCAGATGTAGAAGAAGAATGGTTCAAGACTATCACTTAGAAAGATCATCACGTTCCAGGTACTTTAAGAGATATTGCTTTGCTTGCAATATGTTTGGTCACAGAGTTGTTGATTGCTATAGAAGGAATATAAAACATGTAAGATGTTATGCATGTAACAAGCTTGGACATACAGTAAAGGAATGCAAAAACAAAGTACGAGCACCATACCAAAAGGAGAAAACATCATCACACTTGAAGATATGGAAGAAGAAGGAAGTATAGTCAGAAAGATGTGGCACAACACAATATAAAGACATAACGGACTCAGAGGGACCTGAAAGTGCAAAAATTCAGTGTCCTAAATCTCATACGCAAGTTTCATAAAGGAAAGTCACGTATATACGTGAGTTGGTTACTGCATAGTTGCCTATATGTTAGTTTGAAGAAAAGTAGTAGGACAGACTCAGGAAAAAGGGCTTGATATGATTTAGCCCATTATTTTCTCTGTTTGATAATGGATACAATCTGTTGATGATGTGTAGAAATGTCTTGACACTTGTAAGATGTTTAGCAAGTGTTTTGATCCTAAATTAATGATGATGATGCCCTGATACTTCTTGCTAATATATGCATGATCAAATCTGACAGTAAGCAAGATGGCACAGGTTTAGGGGGAGCATATGCTTTTAATAATGCATTGTTGGCATTATGGTTAGTAGTCCTTGGTGATGATGCTTATATGGCTAAATGATATATCTTGCTATGCTATGGTTATGTGTTGTCCATGAAAAAATCTCATATGATTCTTGGGGTTACATAGTTGATGTTCAGATCAAATTTGTGGTTGATTCTCTGATGATGCATATATGGTGCTTACATAATGATCTTCATAAGGATAAGGAGAAGTACAAAGCATGAATACACATCTTCATTACTTGATGATGAGTCACTCATATGTTGCTGTTGTCAAATACATAAAGATCATATAATACAGCTATGATGCAGGATTCCTATAGTTCTTGAAGTTCATGTGAATGAGGATTGTTGTTGTTGATGATATCAAGAAGTCTTGACAAATGATCTTGAGCTCAAGATACATAGTGCTAGATACATGAATGATTACTCAAAGTTGCATTGTTGGAGACATGATGATGATGAGTTCTTACCTATATGATGATAGGTTGATACTTACATATGTTGATTGATGCAGATGCTCCTGCAGATCTTGAGGTTGATGAGATGGTTATGGTGTTTTTCACATATGATATAATGTGAATGATTCTGTATGTCATATGCAAAATTATTCTCAAAAGGATGAGTTGATGTAGACATACTGATTGTGGAGCAGATCATACATTGTGTATGATAGTTGTTGATGACTATCATGATGTTATTTAGATGTTTGGTCTCTGTTTTAAATGTCATGTAAAGGTCATATCAAGACTCATGATGTAATAATTTGTCTCTATCTATTGTAGTCATTTGATGAATCCCTTTTGGTCATATGATGTAATTTGTATCCCCACTTGGATGGGTGGATGAGTCAATATTGGTATATCCCCACTAGGTTGGGAGATGGATGTATGTATGAGTCCTTGGTGATAGGAAGGTCATTTATGATAGAGTCATGTTCTTCTTGTAGAACATCTTTTTGCAGACCTTGCTTACAGTCAGGGGGAGCATGAACAACGCACTTCAGCAGAGCAGAAACTTCAACATGTACTTAGAGGGAGCATGGTCAGATTGGTACACCTTGGCATATACAAAGGGGGAGCTCATTCAGAGATTTCAGCAGGTACTCAGGAGGAGTATGGACAGTGGAATGTTTACCAAGGAAATAGAATATCTTGGTCTGCCCTTTGCCCTTGATGTCAAAGGGGGAGAGTGATTTGGTGTTGTTTCCATCAAGTACAAAGGGGGATATTGTTGGCATTATGATGCATGTGTTGTACTTGATGGCAACCCACTCGTAGAAGAACAACTCACTTATCTATAACTAGATGAATCTACAGAAGAGATATCAGATGTGACAAAATACATGGGATGCAGGACAACTCAAAGGAATCATATGAAAGTTCTCAGTATGACAAGTTAGCTTTGCCATCAAGTCCAAAGGGGGAGATTGTTGGCATTATGATACAAGTGTTGTCCTTGATGGCAAGATGACAGATTATAGTGCAGCAGGTCAGTAGCAAAGAATGAAGAAAGATGAGCATATACACAGGTTCACTATATACCAAGTTGCGTACATAGGCAGATTATACGCAGGGTCACTATGTACCAAGTCACGTATATACGCAGGTTCGCTATATACCAAATAGGGTATACAGGCAGGATATCTATATATAAAGACACATATACACGCAAGATTTCTAGTCAAAAGTTGCGTATGTGTATGCACGCACTTTCATGCACAGAAAAGTGTGTACATGTGGGAAAGCTTATTTTTGGGTCTGTGGTATTTAGACCTATGATTTTTGTCCTTGGTATTGCGTCTGAAGTGTTGAACCCAGGTATTGGGTCCCTAGTATTGGTTCTCAATGGTTTTGGACCATGGTATTGAGTAAGGCCTAAGACTATAAAAGGAGAAGAAGAACATTAGGCAAAGGCATGGAGAAAGTCTTGAATATTTGATGAAGTATGAGATCCAGTATGCAGGTTATGGGTTCATGATGCTTTGCTAAGGAGGAATCTAAGCGGTTGATGGAGAACAAGATCTAAGGATAGATCGGGATCTAAATGGCTTGGATTGAATCATCTCTATATGGTTTGATCATGCTTATTCTAGATCTGTATACTGACGCATGTTCTGTAAATGTTATGATATGGGTATGATTGATGTCTGGAACAGCTGCAAAGTTATGAGAAAATATTTGTAGATCTGTACGCAGGTTGAATTTGGTGAAAGCACGTATGTACATTGGTTTCATTCGCCATAGTAGTGTATACATTATGATATATGATATTTGAAGTTACAGTTGGATCTGGTTATTGTTGCAGAGTTCTGTTGTCTATTTTGTGTTCTGGTGACTGCATTTTGTTGACAGGGTTTCAGTGATTCAGTATTGGGTGATTTAGAGATTTACGATGCTAGTATTGATTGATTATGTCCTTCAATGATATTGATGGGTCCAATATGAAAATTGGATGAAATGTGGCCTTCAGATTGTGATGTTGTGTTCCATGAGTATCCAGTCTGAAAATTTATGAAACGTGGTACTTAGAGGAAGAAAGAGAAGGTTGTAGCCTTCTGTAGGTCGACACCTACGTACTAGTATATCAGTTAGTACAAGAGCTAAGGGGGTGGTAGCTCCCTTCCAATAGCAGTTGGAAAATGAGTAACGGTTGGAGCATTTCAGTAAGCTGGCACCTACGTACTAGTAAACGGATCGACTAGTGCAAGAGCTAAGGGTATTGTAGCTCCCTTCCAAGAGAGTCTAGAGAATGAGAGAAGGTTGTAGTCTTCTGCAGGTAGAAGCCTGTGTACTGGTATAAGACTGCACCAATACAGAACTATTGTAAAAAGAAGTTTCTTATTAAAAAGAAGATTGAGACGACTTGCATCAGGTGGTTTTCACCCACATTGGGTTTCCACCTTACATCATGGTGTTCATGTGTGCTTCTTGTGTGTGATGATTAGTGCTATTTTACTGCCCCTGTTTACTGTTCATATGGTTAATAATGTTCTGATGCACTCATTAAGGATCAACTAACTGAATCATAAGTTTACTAGATATACGCTTGTTGCATTACAAACAGTTGTGTATACACGTGGTTTGCCTTAACTGAAGTAGCGTATATGAATCTTAATATGGAAATGAAAAAGTTAAATTGATTTGATAATATTGATTCACCCCCCCTCTCAGTATTATTTCCAATAAAGACATGCTTAGGATGTACATCATGGATAATCAGACTCAGTGGGAAAGGTAATTACCATTGATAAAGTTTTCCTATAATAATAGTTACCACAGTTCAATTGGGATGCCTCCTTATCAAGCTCTATATGTAAGGCCATGTAGGACGCTGTTGAGTTCAGAAAAGTTGGACGACCAAGTAATAGTTGGCCCAGAATCAGTTAAAGAAATGGAGGAACAGGTAAAGTAGATTCGACAAAGGTTAAAGGAAGCACAAGATAGACAGAAGAGTTATGCTGATTCACATAGGATTGACCGCAATTATGAAGTAGGGGACCAAGTTTTTATTTGTATTTGACCCTACAAGAGCACCATTCATTTTGGGAAGGGGAAAAAATTGTCACCTCAATTCGTAGGACCTTTTAGGATCAAGGAGAAGATTGGACCAATTGCCTATCATCTTGTACTGCCACCCCATTTGCATAAAACTCATGATGTTTTCCATGTATCTAGTTTATGAAATTATGTTTCCAATGAATCTCACAAACTAGATTGGAGGGAATTGCAGGTCTCGGACATGGGAACCATAGTGGTCGAACCATTACGCATATTGGACCGTAGGGTTCGACAGCTCAGATGTTGCACGATGGACTAATTTAAGGTCCAGTGGGACAAGTATAGCCCAAGATCTACTACCTGGGAGAATGCAAAGACTATATGTCATGACTACCCATCACTTTTTGAGCATCTATGATGCCCATTTTTGACTTAGACAACTACCTATGTTAAATTTCTATCATGCAGTTCCATGTTATTTATTTATGAACATTATGTAATATTGATGCATTTGGTTGGACATGTGAAACTACTTATATAAATCATTTGATGGATTTGGTATTGATGATGGAAATGGTTGATGTATGGCCTAATGTATGACTCAGTTAGTGATGAATTATCTAGTTTGTGACTTATCAGAATGATTTTGTTTCATATATGGCTCAAGTGGATATGATTTAATTAATGAACGACTTAGTGAATTTATGACTTATTTTCAGGATGAGCTACAAGATTGACACGTGGATACTATAACTAATAACATGATGATTAAAGATCACTTATATATCTTGTTGTTATATAAATTCATGAATGAGAGCTAACTCGCAGGTTGGAAAGAACTATATGATAGCTGAGATCTACTCTTCCATTGAGGGAATGTCGAGACATCTCATGGTGAAAGGTATAATGTACACTCTTCTATTACATTTTGTATCTACTAGATATGCACTCTTTTTTTTTCTAAATTAGACTAATGCTATTAATGTAACAAAAATATTACAAGGAGGCACCATTCTCTACAGAGCAAGGCCCAAATTATGCCATGTTTAACAACAAAAGACTAGAAAGAGACTGCTCGCAATGGGAAACTAGTCCAAAACTATAAGTGTTTGCTACCCTCGTAGGGGTAACAACCTGTAATGCTAGAGTGGAACAGTTTTTTGAACTATCATCAAACTTAACAACATTGCATAAAAAACATTAGAATAGACCCATAGTATTGGGAGCCAGGAGCCCAGAACCTGAAAAACATTGACCAGCTAGGTGTCGTTAGGAGGAGGAGGTTCTTCCATTATTAGACACCTGTACGGCTCCATGTCATATTCTGCGTCCTATTTATCTCTCGGATTTTCTTCCATGTTCTTGAAATGGCCTAGAGTGGTGCTTCCTTGAGCTGCTTCTGTGGGTCCCTGAGTTGCTTTGCTACTTCTGTGCATCCTTGAGCTGCTTCTAGGGGCTTTTCTCTTGTTGGTGGTATGTTGTGCCTCAGAACTGCGGGCTAGGTCTTTGGAGTTTTGTGGCTCCTCTCTAAATGCCACCAATATGGTCACTATGATGCATGAACGATCCAGCGTGCAACGGAATTGAAATTGAGTAGAATGTCTGGGTTGCAGAAAAGAGACAGAGGCAGTAGGAGGCTAGGGAGCAGCGTCAATAGGCCGAGGACCTGCAATCTGAGCTCACCCTTGACAGCTGCGAGTGGCTGGGTAGCAGCCAGATAAGTGAGCTGTCACCAGGGAGGATGAGTCAGAGGGGGACGAGTCAGAGAGGGACAAAGAGGGGGGGGGGGGGGTGAATTGATCTTCCTTTGCTACTACCCCTCCTACATCGCATTCGATGACGCAGATGAGGCATGCTCTTCTAGGCAAAATTGAGTAGATGAGGACGAGAAGGAGTAGTGCTGAAGAAAGAGTGGTCAATGGGAGCGGAAGGACCTGTGATTAACAGTTCAGAGTAGAGATTCAAGACCAAAGAACTAGTCCGAAGGCAGCAAAGAAGACTGCGAGAAATGAGCACCATCCACCATCTCAATGCAGCATAGAACTTGGTAGCATCTCCCCGTTTTCATGCGTGAGCTTGGCTCTACAGCAATAGGGATACAATTGCAGTTCCGAGGAGGTGGAGCGGGGGGGAAGATGGTCTGAAGTGGCCATCTTAAAAATCATATTGATTAAGCCTAGACTCATGCAATATATTAATGTGCCATTAATATCGGTAGTGACTTCTTGGATAAGCTTCTGAGTGGATGCGTGTGTGGCTAGGTGGTCTCGCTACTTGCCAACCTGCATGGTACCTGCATGCCTAAACACCCTTATCCGGGATACTGGATATGCACTCTTATGACATGGGTAAAATGAGAATTACAGGTGAAAAGACTAACTGATTGGATTATTTGATTACAAGTATCTAACCATCGCTGTAGTGTGTTCCATATTAGGGTGTTGACCCTAGTTGTGAGGAGGGGTGGAGGTATTTCCCACCGTGTAACCTCCAAACCTGGAATCGTGGGAGGGCAATGGTGGACATGCTCCCCTAGATGTGATGACAATTTCCAATTTCCTATTAGGGAAGTTAGGTCGATATAGTCGATGCCTCCACCATATTGGTTTTATCAGTGGTTAGATTGGTATAGCCGATGCCACAGTATATAGCAGCAGAAGATGGATAGGGTGGGAATGGAAGTAGGTCAGAAAGGATAGGAGGATATAGATCAATTGGAGACTCTTGATGGAACACAATGTCATTGTCTAACTTATCAAATTTTACTAATATAACTCTCTCTATTTTGATATGCCTTATTTCCAAACTAATTCGAACTCCTTGTACCTTTTACACTCTAACTTCGGGATGATGTTTTTTGAAGGAGGAGTGTATGTATTGCCTACTTAATCTTATCATGAAAATTTTACTAGGGTTTAAATCACCTTAAAATATTGACTTAAAATTATCATGAAATATTGGTACATACCTACATTGGTGAAACTGTAAATTTAGTACTGATATAAATTTTGTTATTATTCCCAATTTACCTCCCCAAATTTTTAAAATTTTGAGAAGGCATAGTCCTCTCCAATTAATTACCAAATTATATATATTTATACCTCAACCCCAAAATGTCCTCTCATATTTACTTGGGAGAAGACATGGTCCTCTCTAATTAATTACCAATTTATATATTCATCTCTCATTCCCAAAATATTTACTTGGGAGAAGACATGGTCCTCTTAAATTAATTACTCAATTTTATATTCATATCACATCCCCAAAATGTCCTCTCATATTTACTTGGGAGAAGACATGGTCCTCTCCAATTAATTACCCAATCTTATATTCATATCGCATCCCCAAAATGTCCTCTCATATATACTTGGGAGAAGACATGGTCCTCTCCAGTTAATTACCCAATTTTATATTCATATCACATTCCCAAAATGTCCTCTCATATTTACTTGGGAGAAGACATTGTCCTCTTAAATTAATTAGCAATTTATATATTCATCTCTCATCACCAAAATATTTACTTGGGAGAAGACATGGTCCTCTCCAATTAATTACCCAATTTTATATTCATATCACATCCCCAAATGTCCTCTCATGTTTACTTTGGAGAAAAGAAGTCAAATGTAAGGACCAGGGAGTAGTTATGACATTAATCAGAGGTGGTTGAGGTGGAGAGGAGAAGGGGAAGCATAAAAGGGGAAGGATGAGGGAAGGAGGGGGGATCCTTGGATTGATTTTGGTATTGGTTTGGTTGTGGTATTGGAGGATCTGTTTTGAGAGTAAGGTGGGGAAGAGAGAAGGGAGAGATGGAGAGTATTGTTTATCTTGGACACACTACATCTGGTTGGACTTGGGCTCGGAGGGCTAGGGAACCTGTGGAGGTTTCCTGGGCTAGGAAATACTTCCTAGTTGGATGAGAGGTAAATCCAGTCGGTAGTCAGGAAGAGCATCCTTGTAGGATTAGGAGCTCAGGGGCATCTGAACCAGGCTATTAGAATAGGTGTTCATCTACTTATAGATTACTCATGTAAGTGATTAAAATGAAATGCTCATTATTTAATTGTAGGAAATAAATTTTAATGGTAAGTTATCATTGACCAAATGTTTAGTTAGAAATAAATTATTTCTCGTTTTATTTCATTTTGAAATTGAGAATTTTAGTTATGTAGAGAACCCTAGGGTGGAGTCTTACAACCCAGTTGAGATTAATGTTCAAGGACAATGTACTATTAGTTGCATGTGCTTTCTCATGGAGAAAACTCATGCATGTAGTCAAGGATAAATCCTTGAAGATTGTGCAGTTTTGAGAGGAGATCATCCACTTGGTAAGGGAAAATCATCCATAAGGAACAATGCAGGGAAATAGGAGCTTGGAGGGTAGAGAGGAAGGTTGGAGAGAAGCCAAGATTGTTTGTGAGAATCTGTTAGGATTGTACTGAGAGCTGGCTAGTTGTGAGAGCTAAGGCTTTGTATAATACCTATGTATTTCCAACATGTATGATAATACAATAGTGTGGGGTTTTTATCTGAGGCTTTCCACAAAGTATTTTCATGTGTATTGTGCCATTGATTCTTTTTCTTCTGGTTATATTATTCAGCTCAATCCTTAAGCTTCCGCAAATTGATAGTAGAAGTAGGTTATATTATTCTTCTTTGATTTATATTGCATTATCTGGTTAACCTACCATCAGGTTTTCTAAATCATTTAGGAAGGTTCTTGGAAGAATAATTATGATTCAATTTCTATATTCCATCTGGTATGGAAACTATAGTATTAAAGGATGAAGGTATGCAGATGGTTGAGGGGCAACTTGAAAGGAAAATTTAAAGTCTTTCTCCTCTTATGAAATAAAAGTTTATCTTCGATAAGGATTGAAGAAAGCTCATTCAAAAGAAGGATGACTAGATGGGTATATGAGATAAAAAGGGATGCATGCTTTTAAATAACTCTTCTCTAGAAGGTAGAGTTCATATCTACAAGAATCTTGCAGAAGGAGTTGATCAGAAGAATGTGCTTGGTAACTCTTTCATATGGTTACTCAATGCTTGAAAGAAGAAGTTTGGTGTGCTTTGGAATGACTAAAGATCAAGACTCTCCAACAAAATAGCATGGAATAAATAAACACCAAGTATGCTCTCTTGAAGAAAGAAAGAGAGTTTATAATGAAAACCCTAAGGAAAGTATTGTAGTTTGTTGATTGGTTCAGTCCATGGGCACCTTGATTAAAAGTGAACATATGGAGAAGGATTATTGTATGATATGGAGATAGAACATGTGGAAGGATGTTTATCTCAAAGGATGCAAGAAAAATTTGATACTTTGATGAAAGGGAATCATAACGAGGTAATTATGTAATTATGATATTGATATTTTTTTATATTGGTTATCTGGTTGGTACATAGTTTTGTTACTTGGAAAAAATGTTGTAGAAGTACATAATGGTGTTGGAATTATGATACATATGTTGTACTTGATGGCAACCCACTCATCTCAGATGATAAATTATAGTGCAGCAAAGTTCACACACTTTCATAAAGAGAAAAGTTTATTTCATGTAAAAAGTTCACGCACTTTTATGTAGAGAAAAGTTTATTTCATGTGGAGAAAAAGTTCACGCACTTTTATGCGAAGAAAAGTTTATTTCATGTAGAAAAAAAAAGTTCACACACTTTTATGTGGAGAAAAAGTTTATTTCATGTGGAGAAAATTTCACGCACTTTTATGTGGATAAAAGTTCACGCACTTTCATGGTTGGTTCATGGTATTGGTCCGACACTTTTTTGATCCTATGGTTTTGGTCCATGGTATTGCATCCAAAAGTGTTGATCCCAAGTATTGGGTTCATGGTATTGTGTTATTATGGTTTTGGACCGTGGTATTGTGAAAGGCCTAAGACTATAAAAGGGGTAGGAGATCATTTGGCAAAGCATCATCTGAATTGTTATTGAATATCTGATAAAGTGCCAGATCTGGAATACTGTGATTGGGTTATGGTGCAGATCTGGATCTAAATAAAAAAGGAACCTGAGTGCAAGGAGAAGGATAAGTTCTATTGATGGGTCTTAATCTTTAAGCTTGAATGATAGTATTTTTTTGTTCTGGGTTTAGATTTGGTGTGTGGTTACAATTACTGTGATTTGGATACAGCTGTCAGAGAAGTGTCTACTTGATTCAGTGCCTTCTGTAGGCTAGCACCTATGTACTAGTATCTTGGCTAGTGCAAGAGCTAAGGCGGTTGTAGCTCCCTTCCAGGAGAATCTGGAAAACGAGAGAGGGTTGTAGCTCTCTGCAGGTTGCAGTCTGCATACTGGTAAAGGACTGCACCAGTACAATTGTAAAAAGAAGTTTCTAATTGAAAGAAGATAGAGACATATTACAGCATGTGGTTTTCACCCACATTGGGTTTCCACCTTATATCATGGTGTTCATGTGTGTGGCTTATGTGTGATGATCTGTTCTATTTTACTGCATCTGTTTACTGTTAATATGGTTGATAATGTTCTAATGCACTCATTAAGGATCAACTAACTGAATCATAAGAAGTTGGGAAGTAGCATATTTGAATCTGAATATGGAAATGAAAAAGTTTTATTGATGTGATAATACTGATTCACCCCCCCTCTCAGTATTATTTCCAACAATTGGTATCAGAGCAGGTGCTTCAGAAGAAGCTTGATCGCTTGAAGGAAGATCTTTCATCATGAGCAACTACGAGAGGAAAGCATCAATCAGGCCAACGATTTTTGATGGGACAAACTTCGTATACTGGAAGGTAAGAGTTACTTCGTATCTTCAATCTCTTTGTACTGAAGTCTGGGATATCATAGATACAGGGTATACTTTTCCATCAGCAACTCCTATAGATCCGGCTGAGAAGAAATATGAAACAAATGCAAAGGCGGTCAATACTCTTCTAGGATGTCTATCTCAATCAGAATTCGTGAAGGTTATGCAGTTTAAATCTGCAAAGGAAATATGGGACAAGATTGTTTTGAGCTATGAAGGAGATGATCAGGTAAAACGAGCAAGATTTCAAACCCTCAGGATTCAGTATGAAAATCTCAAGATGTATAATGATGAAAGTGTGGCTAATTATTTTCTTCGTGTAGATGAGATTTTTAATTGTATGAAAAATTTGGGTGAAGAAATAAAAGAGGTTGTTGTGGTTGAAAAAGTTCTAAGATCTTTGTCCTCTAGATTTGAATCTAAATTTTCTGCTATAGAAGAAAAGGAGATTCTACAAAACCTTAAAAATGTCTCAGCTGCATGGAATTCTAACTGCTTATGAAATGAGGAAAGGAGGTCTGTCATATAGGAGAGTAGCTGCCTTCAAGGCTTTAGGCAAAGGAGAGTACTATGAGTCAGGACACATGTCAGAAGAAGAAGAAGAATAAATTTTGTCATAAATCTTCAACGGGGTACTGGAATATTCAGAGGTAAGTTACCTTTCAAATGTTTTGCTTGTGGAAGAGTAGGTCACTATGCCGCCAAATTTCCTCATAAGGATAAGATTGGCAAGGGGAAGGAACCTGTTAGATGGAACAAGAAACAGAATGCAAATAAGAAAAGCTATTACGCTCATGAAGATAGTGATGGACTATCAAATAGTGATGAAGATGAACGAGGTAATCATTGTAAACTTTTAATGGCCTTTGAATATGATGATTACATGGATGCTATAGATGTAGATGGCTTTTATGAAGATATTTCTAGACTCAAAACATGTTTAGAAGAAAGGAATGTGATCATTGATACTCTGCAATGTCAACTTGATGTAAAGGAAAAATCTCTTGAGAAGTTATAATGTGAAATTGTTGGCCTTAGAAAATAAATTGAGAAAACAAAGGCCCTTAATCTCAAATTTGTTAAAGGATCTGAAACTCTGGATGAGATTATCAATGTGCAGCATTCCCCTCTAATCAAGATAGGTCTGGGGTATAATGGAGAAGAATCTCAAGCTTCCACCTCCAAAAGTTATCTTGATGCAGCAAGAAGGAGTGAGCAAAGGCATAATAGAAATCATCGGGTAAATCAAGGACAATCTTACTCAAGGACAAACAAAGACTATCAAGAAAATCGGGGGCATGCTACCTTAAGGACAAACAGAAGCTACAACCAGCCACAGGTAAAATATTCCCAATTTTCTTCAAGAATGGATGTTAGTAGAAACTACAATCGGTTGGATGATAGTCGCGGGAATTTCTTCAATGGCCAATGTTTTTCTTGCCATAACTTTGGTCACAAAGCAGCTCAATGTGTTGCCTATAAGACAATCATGACTAGAGAAGCTAAAAAACAAAGAAGTATGCGTGCAATCACGAAGAGAACCTATAACAACTTTTCCACCCTTGAAAATGAAATTGAATGTTCCATTTGTAATAATTTTGGTCATGAAGATTCTGAATGCAGGAGCAGGTTTTGGAAGACAACTCAGAAGGAACAAACTTCAAGTGCCAAAACATGGAGAATGAAGGAACCGCAACCAAAAAGATGTGGGATAGCTTTATATGCAGAAGGACAGGAAAATCA
>APFE031711439.1:0-21559 GCA_000404065.3 Pinus taeda
ATATGTATTATATCTTCTTCTTTTCTACATAAGTTACATGGCTCAGAATATCTTATGCATGGTCATCTAACTGAAAAAGTTGACGTCTATGTTTTTGGAGTGCTAGTTCTGGAGATTATTACTGGCAGAAAGAATAGAACCCCTTCATATGCTGATGAAGTGTCATCTCTCCTAACAATGGCAATGACCTTGTCATATCTAAAAGCCTATTCTCTTACAAATTAAAATATCTAGTCATATATAGAATCTTATTTTGCTTCTAAACTAAAAGGTCTGATAAGATTGAGAAGCTATAATACATATATGATGCAGGTTTGGAATCATTATTTATCAGGAACACTTACAAACATCATTGATCCCAACATCAAAGAAAATTCCCAAGAAAATGTATTGCAAGTGGATTACATAGCTCTACTTTGTACACAGGCATCTGCAAATCTTTGTCCTTCTATGTCTAAAGTCATCATATTCCTCACGAACAAAACCCCAAATCTTCTGCAACCTACTCAACCTCCTTTCATAGATGTCATCCATTCACAATTAATTACTAATCCTATTGCTGCATCAAGCCTTCAAGCAAATACTAACACTCGTGCTGCTTCGAAAATCCATACTCCAATATCAAACTTTGCTTCCTTCCCTGGCACTCCATTGTCATTGAACACTATCTCATCCACTTCTTTTGGCCCAAGATGAACCAAAAGAAATTATAATCCTATGTGGTGGATTTCATTATATTTTATTAGTATTGCAATGCAGCACGCGGACGTGAGAAATTCGATGTTCTTCCAAGGGTTTTTCATTTCACCTTTACGAAAGAGCGAGAATGAACACTAGAGGAGCAGATCTGCTTGTAATTCTCGTATCAAAGAATTGAACAACTATTATTTTTAAAGGAATTTATGCATCTGGCATGTATGAATTCAAGGAATGTATAAGTGAATTCAAAAGACAATAATAAAATATGTATTCAAATCATCGCATAAAGAGCCAGAATGAACCCAAGAGGGGCTGATCTGCTTGTAATTCTTGTATCAGTGAATTGAATAACTATGGTTTTTAAAAGGAATTTATGCATCTGGCGTGAGTGAATTCAAGAAGTCTATATATGAATTCAAAAAACAATAGCAAAATCTGTATTCAAATAATCTGCGAGAGCTTATACAACCCTATAAATCAAATAATTACAGAACGTAGTGCCTCTATGAAAAATAAACCTGTCAACCTATAAACATGACCCTGAAGAGCACATGCTCCCTAATTAAGAATTTTTTTGAGTTTTGTGTTTTGTGCGTGTCGGGAAGAAGAACAGTGTTTTCCAAAAGCCAGGGAAGAAGAAGAAGAACTGGCAGACCAAAGAAACTATTAACTCTGAGGCCAAGAGTGATATAAAAGAATGGAAAAAGCAGTGAAAATATAGTGACATAAAAAATGGAAAAAATAGTAAAAATATCTTGCCATGCCAAAAACGCAACTCAACTAATATTTAGAAAAAATAGTCACACTTCAAATCAACAATTGATACATAGAAAGACCTATCGGCCTAAATATAGCAGAGCAGGGCGCGGGTCATTTTATTCGCTAATTGTGGTCACAGCCAAGAAGTAAATGAGAGCCCACACCGCCAAATTTGGCACTTCGCTAAATAAACGTTCGCCAACGTTTATATGAGGCGGCGTTCACCGTCCAATTTTAGTTATGGTCAATTTGGCGTTTTATCTCATTTCCTCGCGATTCCTGAATCGAAATCCAGGTAGTGCTCGTTCCATCGTCGTGTCGTTGCCTTTGCCGTGGCCGATAAAGCTTGTGTGCGCCACCAACTGTACACGTGGTATGTGACGTCATATGATGGCGTGCGCCTGAAGAAATTTTCAGTGGCCATGTGACAAACATGTGCTCGACACGACTTCTTCGTGTTCGTACACGCGGCAATGTGACGCAGATGGGAATGGGGATAGGGCTCTAATAAAGTAAAAGATTTTAGAGCTGTTACACTACAATCCAAATATTTGGCACCTTTCCCAAAGATTTCCTTTTGGGATAAAACAAGGAATACGAGTAACCCACAATTAATGATATCGTAACATGTATTGACCACTCGATCTCGGTCATCCGAAATATACTACGCATTTCCCAATGTCGACACAATCCACGGAGAACAACCAGCACCTGGTTATGCATTTCAATAAAAAATTTCAAAACTTTAATAGTTAGATAACAATGTTTATTGTTTTATCCAATAGTTAGGCAACATCATATATAAATGGTTATTGTCAAATGATTTTTGCTACATTTCTGATAGTTAAGTCTATGTTATAATGCATTATTCTGTGATTTTATTAGACTTTTGACAATACACACCTCAACATGATTTCTTGCTAAACTTTATCAATCAAATAAATTGTCTTCACTAAACATGAACAAGGTAGTGGACCCCTAGTTATCTCCCAATGTTTTGAGCAACAAACATGTTACATCTAAATTTTGAACCAAATAATAAAATTTACCATGCTTTCACATCTAAATTTTGAACCAAATAAAATTTATAAAATTTACCATGTGCTCACCTAAGGTAATGGCTTCCCATAGCTCATTTGATTTCCAATTTTTCTTTCCAAATTTTCTTCCACTTCGCAAGATTTTTTAAGGGGTAATAAGTTCAAAGTCACCCATACTTACCTAGGTACTTTGTGTCACTATAGCATGTGGTATAACTAACTAATTAGAATGAATCTCGCAATGGATGAAAAGTACCAAAGTAATGAGCCTCCAAAGTGGCAACGACCAAATAGTTTATCATTGCCTAAAGGACTTGATCCAGTCCACTATGATATTGAAGTTCTTATTTGCAAAAAAAAATGCGAACTTCTTATTTGAAAAAAAATACAAGGTACTAATATAGGTTCGATTAATATAATCCATTTATATATAATTATTTTAGAAAAATTATATTCATAAGTATTTATTTTATAAAAAATGGGTTTTATCCATGTTCACATAGTGTATTTTAACATAATTATGGTAGAAAAAATCATGCTCATACATAGCTATTTTATAGAAATTAGGTTTTATCCAAAGTTCAACTAGTCCTCTCATGTTTAATGTCTTTTTTTCTAACATTGGGAATGGAGACTAACCTAATAATATAGTCATTTTTATAGGTTATAAATTAAAAAAATAATAATGAAATTTCAGAGAATTAGTTAATTAAAAAGTGATTAAGGAAAAAATAATGATGAAAACAACCCATGGTATTTGTATGATCAATGGTATTTAAATAACCATCTCAATAAAAAAAGGAGGAGCTCATTCAAAGACGTGATTCGATATTTAATGAATTGATTTTGTGGACTCATGAGCTTTATGTAAGGGTTTGTAACCTTGAGCCTGGATCATCTTCAGGGGTGAAATTATTCTCCCTTGGGATCAAAACTAGTTTCAATAAAGCTCATTCAAAGACGCGATTCGATATTTAATGAATTGATTTTGTGGACTCATGAGCTTTATGTAAGGGTTTGTAACCTTGAGTTTGGATCATCTTCAGGGGTGAAATTATTCTCCCTTGGGATCAAAACTAGTTTCAATGTTGCAAGATACACATTAGCTAGTCATTTGGAGGAATCAACTGCATTTCTCATTGGCGCTTAATGAGGAAGGAGTGTTTGAGAATCGTCAAAATCAATGGTTCGAGAGATTGATGTACTTGTCGCAGACCGAGACTATTTTAGCGAGATCAGTTACATTACCGAGGCTGAGTTAACTAGGGGCAACAAGATATCTTAAAGGAGGTCGAGTTGATTTAAGGGGAAACCAACCAACTTTTGCTAACATGTTCCATGAATAATTTTTGTGCAAAATTCCCCTAAATTTATTAATAAAAATTGATTGGAATTTTGCTATGAAATTTCATCTAGAAATTACACTTAAGGGCTCTTTATTTTTCTTGTGTGGATTTAAATAAAAATGTGAGATCTCCATTTTTTTCTTAAGAAATTTGGGGAAAGGTCTGGGAGAATTACCAAATAAATTTAAAAGTGAATATTACAATGGTATCAAAGTTGTGTATCTTGCCATCCTAAGGGGTTAACAATGAAGTTTAGATTGTTTAGGTGAGTGACCAACACTCTTTTTCAAATTGGTTCAACAGTATCTTGGTTGCTCTGTTGAGAAAGATGCTAAAGGAGAAACTCTTTAGTACAGTAGATCAATTTGGACAATTATCTCCATAAAAAATGCCATTCTTAGCTCATTGGAAGAAGTGGCAAAACATTTGCATATGGTGACCAACAACCTTCTCAATTGGTTCAAGCAGCAAAGGTTCCAACAATCATTTTCTTAGGTGAGCACAAATTGTTGAGGCATAAACATAAGGAGGTAAGGCTTGTTGTTACTTATTGCCTAAATAAAATTATGAGGTTTACAGCTCATGAAATTCCTTATGAGGTGGATAAAATAAGGGAGATATTGTAATTAATCATTGAAAGTTTTGAAAGGGTTAGATGGTATTGGAAGTTCCTCATTTGATAAAAGGGCTAATATTTTAAAATCGACGCCAGAGGTAAGATCATGCGTCATCATGCTTGATTATGAACATAATGATTTTATTCTACATATATTTCATCATTTCCTCAATGACAATAGTGAGGATCATGGCACAACTATCTAAGATCACGTGAGAGCCATTGTGATTACAATTAATAATGAAAGTGATGTTATTTTCCAACCTATTATATCTTCATTGTTGGTTGTTCTAAATAAAACACAGGTTACTTCAACTTCTACTTACAACTTGGTACACGATGTTGCCAAACAATGTGAAGGGAAGCTAAAACCCCACTTGCTAGAGGAGGAGCTAGTGAAAGGAGAAGAAATGGTTGAAAAGATTTGTGTGGATGCACACTCTATGTCATCTGCAAATGAAATCACATAGGAGGATGACAATAGTAGCATGGGCTAGAGTACCACTTCACTAGGGATTTTTTGACAGTTCTGTAAGTCCCCCAACACAACGGGGCTCCCTGATATGAAATCCCAATTATACCTCACACCGTTTGGGATAGGAGCCCCATCCAGGAAATCAACCCGACTACCATTATAATGATCTTAAAGATTTGTCTTGGTTGAAAACGACAACATAAGAGAGCATGCACATGACTTTTGAGATAAGAAAATAAGTTAGCTTTGCGAAACATTCAATTGCAATGTGTATAAAGTACTTTCACGGACAGGAAAATAAAGAGTGAGCCTTTGGAAGAAAATCAATAGTACCATCCCAATAAAAACACACACATGCATAGAAAGAATCATTATTTAATCTACAAAAAATAGTTCGCAAAGTAACAACGATCACGGAAGTAAGTAAGACACACACTTCAATTAAGATGCATACAAAATCCAAAGAAATAGTTCATTTTCCTTAATACAAATGAATAGAAGCGTACATCGCGAACATGAAAAAATAGTCTTACAACTTCCATGATACATGCATGAAAGTATGTGGGGCTCTGAGAGCTTCAAAATATTAAGTGAAAGTGCCAAGATACATAATTACAATGATGCATTGCTTTCCCCAACAGTTGAACTTGAAGCCACCACTTTCTCTTCCAAAGAATTATCTCTCTCTACTATGCTAAGCTTGAGAAGCCAAGGCTAAAAGTCCATTGCTTGAGTTATGAGGGTTTATTTATAAAAAATGCGATGATCTTTCACCTCCAATGTGACTTTTGAGCTCCTTCATGACTCTTGAGCTTCCCTAAAACATTTGGACTTCCTAGTGACTCTTCATACTCCATGTGTGACCCTTGGGCTTCCACGCATTTTACATTTTCTAATTTCAAAATTACAAAATTACATCCCCCCAAAATTGTGGCAAAAATATATGGGGCAAAATAACACTGTTGTGTTCTCATTTTGAGAAGCTACAATTTCGCTATTGTGACATGAAATTTCGTTTTAATGTGTCAATGATAAGTTCTATTACTTGCTTCTATGTCTTCAACTCTTTATGATAGGTTTGGAATGTACTTCATCTTCACATTCGAAAGGGTCTGGATATAGTATTGGAAACTTCTAAGTCATCATGTATCAGAACATATCTGTCGTAGTTCAATATTCCTTTACTCCCGCATGATAACATCTCTATGTCTCATTTCCACAAATGTCTTCTTGAAACCTCTTCTTGGTGACCTCCTTGAATATCATCTACCATGTTAAGATGATGGACTGATTGGCTCTAGCTCAATAGTACTTGAAAATGAAACTCACTCATGAAAAGACAATATCGATCCCAACATCACCTATTCTATCTTTTTTTCTCATGCAAGATTCCATATGTGATGGGAGAGTGCAATAGTACTGAAAGATGAGTTTTCTTGGTCATAGGGAGCAGGTTTAGGAGGCAATGGTTGGGTTTTCGGTCACTATAAGTGTGCACTGCGCTAGGGTATGAGAGAGAGACAAGCTTGGGTGCAGAGCGTAGATCTTGGAAACATTGGCTAGAGGCTTAACCACTAAAAATGTGCAATGGACTATGACTGAGAATGGGTCTCTTGGTTGAGAACAAGTCACATCTACAAGGGTTAAAGGTGACCTTACTATCCATTGGAAGTGCGTTATGTGCTCCACAAGACAAGGTTGGCTTGGAGCAGAGTGCAGGTGTAAGGAGAAAGAGGTTAGATGATTGTGCTTTGGAGATGTGATATGCGCTCATGAAGGGGTTGACCTTAGTATGGATGCAAGACGTAAGTTTAGGAGACAAGAGTCTTAGAATTGAGGCTTGCAAGTGCATTATGCACCCATCACTTGGGATGAAAGTTCAATGTTATCATAGCTTGTGCAAGATGTGAAGACAAGGAAGAACCCCAAAATTGACTAAGTGTAAGATTAGTTGAGTGAAGAAGAGAGAAAGAGCATACAAACAAGTCTCAAGCATGATCACACACACATTCACAATCAAACTTATGACAAGAATATGCATAGTACTGAAAACCAACACGTATGAATTGAAATGAAAAGATAACGACAATAATATTCGAGAACGGTAGTTAGGGCGCAATTCTTTGCAACAAGAGTGTCGACTATAGCTAGAAATTGTGTTAGGTCAAGGAATCATGCACTATGTGCCCATACTTTGATTGAAGGGTTTGGAGTTGTCGTAATGCATAAAGATAAGGATTTTCTTAGAATTCGACCAAGTGTTGGGTGAGAACAAGAAAGAGAATTCGTGAAAATTGAAATACTTGGCTTATATGCACACACACATATATACAGCTAAAAACATGGCTGGAATACAAAAGACCCAAGAATGCTAAGAGTCACCAAAAACAACACATGCAAGAGTGAAACTTCAAAGTGTGATAGTTGAGAAACCTACCTAGAAGGAGGGCGCACTTGTGACAAAGTGAAGGATGATCCCTAAGCTCCAAAAATGCGCAAAGCTTAAAAGAAAAAGATAAGAGTGTGAAATGAGCTCTCAGATGAGCCCTTCATATAAGAAGTGTGCATGCATGGGAAACTTAGGGTGTAAGAGTGCGTCAATCACATGCCACACAATCAAGGGATAAGGATGAGACAATTTCCATTGAGAAGTGTAATAGCTCAATCTTAAGAAAGTGTGCTCTACCTCTCAACAGAAAGTGTGCACTACCTGTCGAAAGAGTGTGATTTTTCTATCATCAAGAGATGTTCCCAACTAGCTTGAGAAAGTGTGCTCTTGCTATTTCCAGAAGGTGCGCTAGGCCTACTTCTAGGAAGAAAAAGCACTACAAAAGGCAATTGAGCTAGCAAGAGTTTCGACACTTGGAATTCTAGGAGGAAATTGAACACCTAGATGAACATTAACCAATCATTAATGAATTTGATGACTTTAAACAACAATTCACATGATCATTAGGAGGCTCTAAAATTTAAATGAAGACAAAATTTTGGAGGGTTTTGTAGCAGCTACAACACTTGGCAATTCAATGGAAGAACCTCAACTTATTTGTTTATTTCTAACTTTATGCATGAATTCTAGCCTTTCAGGAAGTAGTGTCTCATCTTGTGGATCACCTAACTTCCTTAATTAGCTCAGTTATAGATGTAGTATCTCATATTCCTCTTAGCAACTTAATACACTTTGCAAGATTAGTCAAAACATTAATTGTTTCGATTAGGGAAAATGATGGTATAAGTTTCACGAGTTTAAGATGTTAAGAGTTTGAGTGTCATCTCTGGTGGTTCTCTACTACCATCAATCCTGTTCAGTACCCCAGTGGAGTCACTTCAAGGAATGACAAACATTACTTCACTGCCAATATGTTTGTTCAGTACCCAACAAAGTTGCTTGCCTCGCCTCTCTGCATAGAAAGTCTTTCTCTTCTTTCACCCTTTATTAATTTTATCTTATTATGCACATTGGCATTTTGTGACCATTTATTTTGCCAAGGGTAGAAGAGGTATCCTCACTTATTTTATGAGAAATAAAGGTTGTTCCTTGTTTTGTAGAGACTCTTATATATTATATATAATAATATATATATATATATATATATATAATATATATATATATCTAGTTTGTTTGCTTAAGTTTTTCTCCTTTCCCTTATCTACTCAACTGCTTTGACAAGTTAGAACTAATCAATACAATGGTTGATTCAAGGAATGAAGAGTTTATAATGGAAATGGGCATCATAGATCTGTTAAGGCTTTCATTCAGAATGAGTCATATTTTTCATCTGGACATCATTGACTTTTAAAGATAATTAGGCCCAAACAAGGAAGGAGATCAAAGGTTATCCAAGTGTTGTCAGTCGTCGCAATTCCCTTTTAGCTTTTCACCACATTACCTTAGAGCCAAACATACGACTTTCCCACAAAATAGTTAATCAAGACAAACTTGTAAATGCAAAAAAAACAAAAGGAAAATGAAAAGGAAAATGCAATATGCAAGGAAATGAATGCAGGGTGCAAAACAAAAGAAAAATCCACTTGAGGTAAGGAAATCCCATGCAAAAAATGCAATAACGTACAACTACTTTAATAAAATAACAATAAAACCTAAATCATAATCTATAGAAGGTTAGGATTATGTAAAATTGAATTTCCAGGGCCGATGTCAGGCCCCAGAATTGTCGTGTTTGATTCACATTTTAACCCTATGCTTACTCATGGTTTTCATTGTTATTAATATCATTTTACACAATTGTTGGCTAGTATCTTAAAATTGGAGCATGATGAGGTAATTGTCCATTATTTAACCTATTTCCTTTATTTCGATAAGATTTTCATCAAACTGGTTATTAATGATGGTGCTTGTGTTTTTTTTAGGTTTTAAAGAAGGTGTATAAAATCCTAAAAAGCCTATCCATGCTTTGTGAGAGGGTAGGATGTTGTTTTAATACCATATTGTTGGTTGTAACTTGGAGCACATGGCCTCAAATGTAAAAGACTGATTTAATTTTGCAAAAGCTTCTAATGCCAGGTTCTTTTTATTTCTTGTGCATTTTTTTGTGATTGATCTTGACTTTGTAATTTAGATTTCTTATACAAGAGATGAGCTGGTTGGTTTGGGCCCACCAACTCAGTTCATCACCCTTCCTCGTTTATTTGTTGAATAGGCTGCAGATCTAGTGTTTGGCATTGTTATTTACATTGCTGGTGTGCTAATTGGAGTGTTTGGTTTCAGATCTAAAAGGTTTCTTTTGCAACAAAGCTACATGCTCTATTTTTAATACATTCTTCCTCATTCCATACCAATTTTATGTTCTCAAATATGGAAGTGTTATGTCATGCTCATGATTAGTTTTTTTATCACTCTTGTGGACACCATATGCATATTTTGACAATGGAAAAAGAGCATACTTTGATTTTTTACTTCACAGTCCTATAAACTCTTTTATCTTTATTAATATATTATTGATTTATAATCATGAAGGTTACAATGCTTTTCTTCTTGGTACATATATTTCTCATGTGTTATGTTCATAGCATTTCCAGAATTTTAATTGGTCTTTGAATATTTGCAAGTTTAAGGAAAGTAGTTTACATTGGAGCTGAGTGGGAAGTATTGTTACTAATTCATTTGATATTGGATTTTACCGTTATCACATATGGATTGAAATAGATGAACCTTAAATAAATTTGGAACTTGATTACACAGAGATAATTTGCAACAAGACCAAGAGCACAATTACAATAGACTTGGTTAATTCCTTTTAGAATTTTGCATTGAGTGTGAGAAGGATGACTTCAATTGCCTTGATTTTTTTATTCATTGAAGACAATCTTCAAAACTGCTTGGTTGATGCTTAGGTTTTCAGTTAGGGTTTACTTGTCAAAAGGTAGGATTTGTTTTCAATTAGGGATTTCTTTCAATTGTTGGTAAATTACAAGATTAGTGTTGCAATGTTTAGGGTTTCATTCCTAATGAGTAATTTTGAGTGCATGAATAAAACAAGGAGTTTGACTAGTGCAGGTACTAAAGGTGTGAGTAATTTTTGGGAAAAATAGGGTTTGGTTTTGTAGGTTGTTGAAGTCTCTCTTTGGCATTTCTAGTGTTGCATCTCAAAGTCCATGGACCCCAGATTGACAATTGAATGTTGTTCAATTAGTCCACCATATACTACACACAAAATTTTTGCATCATTGTTAGGGAGGCACTTAGGGGATTGACCTTGGTGACCTATTGCATTTGGTTTGCTTCTTCAACTAGTTTTTCTTGCAAGTTTTCATTTCTTTCTTGCACATTTTTCAATTTTTTGTTTTTAAATTTCTCATGTGTTGTAAGAACACCCTTCCCCCCCTTATCTATTCATCCATGTGATGACATAATATACATGTTGGCTTGTTGAGAACATAAAGTGGTATTTCAAGGAATCCTTTAATGAGGCATTTTGATGTTGCTGCAGAGATATACAAATCATCCAATGATGAACTAACAAGTGTCGAAATCGGTATTTTTCTTGAAATTTTTAAAAATGATGTTATTTGTTCTCTTATTTCTTAATTGGATGGTTTGTAGGAAGAGCGAAAGAAGGATAAAATTGAAGAACCACTATTGATCTTTTGTGCCAATTGTAGAATGAAGCACTTCCTCAGAAAGTGACCACTTAGCAGTATGAAAATTTGCAAAATTTGTGAGGAGGGTCATTCAATAGAACATTTCCCATCACTCCCAGGATTACTAAAGGTGCTAAGGAAATCAAGTAAGGATTTGAATCTATTTCCATGTATAACTCAAACCCCATCATCTTTTAATACTTGGACTAGTTCTTATTATCCTCAGCGAGTTCCTCAACATGTTTATAATCCTATAGTTTCATGGAACACTTTTAGTCCTCCTCCGAGTGAACATCCTACCTTTTGGCCACAGTGGCCCTCTCCCTAGGCCTATTATTTGAGTTAGATATCCCCATGGGCTCAATAATGGTTTGGAGCCTCTTCCCTAGAGCAGTCTTTAATGCAAAATCAATTACCTGAACAACAAAAACAATCACATTTTTCACTCAATGCACCATCAAGTCATCATCCTTCATGGTCCCATCTACCTATTCAACATTACCCTAATCCCTATCCTTGCCTGTATCCTACTCCATACCCTAGCCCTCATCGAAACCCTAGTCCATATCTTAAGCCAAACCCTAGGCCTAGCCCTAATCCATATCCTATCCCTTATCCTAATCCATAGTCTACCCCTAATTCAAATCCTAAAACTAACCCTAGTCCAAACCGTAACCCAAATTCTAATCCAAATCCAAAGCCTAGTCTGGGCCTTAACCAAACCCTAGCCTAAACCCTAATCCATACCAACATGTTGCACAATAATTTAAAAAACCTATTCTTCCCATTGACTCCCCTATTGAGTGTAATGATATATCTTTGAGGTTGGAGGAAGGGTCGAGTTTGGAAACATCTCCTATCACTACAAAACATTCACACCAAGAATATCTAATTAAAAGACCATTGGAGGAGAAATATTTTATTAGAACTTGTTATGGAATTGTTGTTGAATCTCATCAAGAGAAAAACCATAGAATTTCCCTTAACCATTCTTGTCAATCTGAAAAGAAGATATTTGAGCCCGAACTTGAGGGATTTTTATTTTGTCTTTCACTAGATCCATTATTCCTCCAAGAAAGTGTTTATCAAGATGTGGAATATTTGTATGAGTTGGAGAATCATAAATATGTGAATCCTATTAAATTGCAGTTTAAAACAATCGTTGACACACCTCATTCCCTCATCATCCAACAACTATTGGTACCATATCAATTAAAGCAGTTGGTTTCTCATACTTTGGTATGTGTTAAAGCTTACTTTTTGAACCCAAGTGTGAGTATATTTAGCATTCTATTGCACACATGGCTACATTGGAAGTACTCCTACACTTGACAGGGAGATTCCTCACTCTAAATTAGGGTAGAGTAGTATAAGAGTAATGAATAAAAATTTCATTTGAAATAAAATTGTGACAACAACACTCTTAAAATTGCAATTATCTAAGGCATAGCTATTGAAATTTCCATTATTATGCACTCTTGTGGTTAGTCTTGTCAGAAGAAATTCATTCTTAATGCCTCATTATTTTGTAAAGTGACTATAATTAATGGGTTGGTTTCTCTTTGTAATTGTTTGTTCATCCATTGAGTTAGTCAGGAGGACTTGTCATTAGTATGCTTAATACTTTCCATTCACAAGCCAAAACCCTAACCCTGACCTAGTCATTCTATTAAGTTGTTGTCCAAGAAATATTTTCAAGTTTCTCTTAGAAGGTATGGTTGAAAAACCTCCCATGGCAGACCACTCTTATAAAACCCTAACGAGCACTCATGAAAACTCTAGCAAGATTAACTTGAGGAATATTTCAGTCATTATATGAGATGCTTTCTTTAAATGAATCTTTAGGGTATGTTAACGGTGATGGAATTGTCAACATTCTAGGGATCTCCCTGGTATGAAGTCCCAACTAGACCTCACAACATTTGGTGTAGGACTACCATCCGGTATGAAGGCTCAGTTTCCATTGTCTTAAAGGAATTTCCTTAGCTCTTGCTTATCAGCATGTGAGAGTGGTCTACTTTTTCTTCAAACAACAAGGTTTGTGTGCTTGGTGAGTGCTTAGTGTTACTTGTGTCAAGGTTCTTTCACCACAGAGGGAGAGGGTGGAAGTGAGTCTCAAGTCAAAAGGGAATAGTCCCAACTCTGTCAGAGACACACAATGCAATAGGACATGTGCAACTTCCAACATAGTAGTCCACACGTATGTGTCAATCACAAACACACAGTGAATGGATAACATGTACCACACCTAGTGGAATAGTCCACATGAGTGCGACAGTCATTATAACAAGTTTATGAGAATGGTTATGTCGAGTGTCCGACAGGATAGCCCACACGGGTGAGACAACATTAACAACTTGTACAACACATTTTCATAAGCATGTGTATTAGAACAACCGTAATAATTCAACTGTCTTAATGTAGGTTAAAGCAACATGCTTTTACAAGTGTCCAAAGAATAGTCTTACAAACAAATACAATACATGTGTGAAAACGTTCTGGCATGTTATTAGGCTTCTCAATTAAGTGAAAGTTCCAAGACACATCGATACACCATTACATCACTAACTCCGATAGTAGGGCATTAGAGCCACTACTTGCTCCTCAAAGAAAACACTATTTGGGAGGAGACAAGGTGAAAAAGTCCTTTGCATGCACAAATGAGGGGTATATATAACCAAGGGTGAAACTAACCCTTGTGACTATTTGACTTCCCTCATGACTGTTTGACTTACATGACTCTTTAACTTTAGATGTGGGTCTCTTGGACTTCCACGTTACATTACATTGATTACAACAGTATGGCCCATAGTAGTGATGTGGCCGAGATGACTCATGACATGACTCGACATGACAGAGCTAGTATGTTCATGCTACTGCTGGTGTCCATGTCAAGCTGCAGCATTGTTGGGTGATGGATGTGCTCTTGGTGTATCATAGCTTCACCTCTGCATGGAAAGGTGTGTGGATTCTTCGACGGTTTTGGTGTTCACTTGATGTTTCATGTGCATATCTCTCCTTCGCTTGTACTTGGCATGCTCCATGTGTTCATCCATTCGTGAACAAGTCTCCTACCATGCAATCATTATTCATCCCATTCGTCGTCGCACCATATCTCATCCATGTGCCCATATATGCAATCACTCATGACGAGACGAAATCAAATCTAGAAATCTCCTAGTCTACCATGATGCACTATCTTTTGCATTCGGGTGTAGATGACTAAGAGAGAGGACAAGGCTATGAAACTGTGTAGAGTACATTTTAGGCTGGGATGTGGGCTCTAGGCACTATCAATGAAAATTGCGTAGAGGTCACAGGGAGGCTGATATGGGAAGTCCAGATTAGTAGTGAATATATGCAGGAACTTGCTCGGGTGGAGGGTAGATCTGTGCAATTTTTCTAGAGAGACAATGTAGGCAACAAGGGGATACTGGCAGTAAAAACTGCACAGATTCTCTGAGGAGGCAGGCAGCGAGATGTGGGAGGCTGCAGGCCAAAACTACGTAGAGCTAGGAGGCTAACCTGCAGTACATCCCTATGCAGTTTTGGGGTTGAGCGGGATGATGGGCAACTGGGAGACATCCCATGAAAACTGCGTAGCTTTCAGGAGGAGTAGCAGGGCGATTTTCAGGGTGACTAGCTGACAAAACTGCATAAGTTTTTAGGACAGTGCAGTAACAGGCAGCGTGTGTCTATCCAGCATGTCTGTGCAATTTCTTCAATCAACCGAAGCGGGAATGCTTGGCAGATTCTGCACAATTTTTTGGAGGAGTGAGGCTCGGGGTCACTGCTCGGTCAAAGTCTCCGTTGACCAGCTAGAGGCTTGATGGCTTTGATTGTGAGCAGCATAGATTAAGATGGCTTGCTGAGAAACTTCTACGCTGTCCTGGGTGCTAGTCAGTCGGGTCAACTCCAGGATTATGCAGTGCAAACTGCCAGGGAGGAAACCTCAAAATCTGTGCAATTCTTGGCAGCAATACATGATCACTGAGAACTGAAGCTACGTAGTGCAGCTCAACAAAGGTCCGACTATTGGAGGTTGGTTTGGTCGACAAGGTTTCAGCGAAATGATTGTGTGTGAACCAGTGACTTCGTACATGCATGACCTTGCGAACACACACTCAACATTACTTGACAACAAGACACCTCGAATCATCAAGACAACATACGCTTAGTGTGATTGACCGACGAGTGTGAAAGATATGCACGACACTTGTGATAGATCGTTGAACGACCATGATGACACTTACGTGACATTGCATACAACTTTGTGTGTGAGTGCAACAGATGCTTACATAGAGAATACAACTTGTACACACAAAGACAGTTGTGAACATAGCCAGAACATGGCAGCAAGCATGACATTGTGACCAACATGATAAAAGATGTTAGTGAACATCAAGAGAGGAGGGTGCAAAGACTCAACATGAGCTCACAGGATGATCCCGAGTGCTTGCAAATGTCAAGGAAAAACCCAAGGAAGGCTCTAAAATTAGATGCAGGCAAAAATTTTGGAGTGTCTTGCAGCCACTACGACACTTGATGACACACTGGTTGAATTCCAGCTTCTTTGTTTTGGTTCATTGACATCACAGGGCCTTGGTCTTTCATGGAGTATTAAATATTTGTGTGGGTTACTTTGACTTCCCCACTTACCCCATGGACTGACATGGTTCACCTTTCACCAACTCAGTCAAAAACAATAATAAGTTTCAACTTGATCATAGTGTTTCGAAATCTGGAAGGGTAGTTTGGCTTGCGAGTTAAAAAATTTCAGAGTATAAGTTTTCATATCTGGTGTTGCTCCACTACTAGTAGGCCTAGAAAATACCTCGATGGAGTCATGCAGGAACACACACATTGCTCCACTGTCAGTTTGCCTGGTCAGTACCCTAGTGGAGTTGCATGCTTCACCTCTCTTTGTAGGAAGCCTTTCTCTTCTTTCGCCTTTGTATTTTTTAAGAGGAATATGCACAGGCACTTATTTATTTTTGGGGTGGAAGAGGAATCCTGACTTATTAAGAGTAGAAGGGGTTGTTCCTTCAGAGAAGCATGTAAGACCTCTGACATAGGTTTCCTCATTTAGATTTTCCCCTTCCTCTTTTCTACTAGTTGGATGAGCTTGAACACATAGAGAAGAAGACTAAGTACAGGCGTGAGGTTTCCCAGAGTGGATATGGGTTCATGGTTGGACCCAAGCTTCCTTTGCAGCCGACTTATATTTTCCGTCAAGACTTCATTAGCCGAAGGTTATAACCAAGCATAGAGAAGATGAACGCAGGACTGGGCAAGTGCTGCAATGTCACAAGACTCTTTAGATCTTAGTCACATACTTATTCAAAAGCTAGAACTTAGTAGAGGGAAGCACTTATTTAAAAATCTAAAAATAGCACAGTACTAAGCAAACAAACAAAACGAAACAAAAATAGTAAGAAAAGCGAAAAGACAATAAACGGTATATAGACTATGTACATGGCGCGGGTGCAGCCCGACCTACTAAAAATAATGTTTGAGATCTTGGCCGTTGACAGGAAGGTTATCAACCCTCCCATCAAGTGATTGCAGACGATATGTGTGTGGGCCAAGATTCTCATGAACTAGTGTCAAACTATCAAGTTCCACTACTGGAACATGGTTGTATTTCAAAAGACAATTAAGCGATGACAACATTGCTGCTTCAAATACTGCGTGTAACATTGGTTCTATTGACGGCACGAGGTAGTTGTTTTTGTTTCGGGAGCGGTTTAAGTTTTGGACATTATTGTGTAAGTGGATTCCCCCAGATTTCTTACATACATAAATTAAATTAAAATCCATGTAAAGTTGTTGACACCTAATCATATGGATTGGGTGAACAACTGTAATTAGTGTAAATAAATAATAGAGAAGATGGAGAGTCATCGGGAGATGAACTGAACAATCACTCCCTCTTGTATATAATAATGAACAACTTGAATGAATAACATGATTTGATTTGAGGAGTTACCTCCTGGTCTGACATGGTACTAGAGCTTAGGTCTCTATGTTTAGGCATTCTGCATGCACCTTTGTAACTCCTCTTTGTTCGGGCTCTTCTACTCATCAGATCTGTCATTTTGGCTAAGCCTGGCAGCTTTGACGTTGACGCTTCCACTCATCTAATAGTTTATTCATTGACTTGAACATTTCTGTAGTGCTACCTTCTCTACTACGCTGCTCCTATCGCTACTCGATACCTGCATAAAAAATGCTCAACCTTTTCTGTGCTCTCCCCACCGGTTGCCATACCCAATATATATATATATATATATATATATATATATATATAGTATCGTAACTACAACATATCAACCAGCTCCGGTTTAAAGGCCTCCCAATTTTGAATGCTGCTCCCATATGACCCCACGACCCTCCTTCATACACAGTCCATACCTCGGTCCTTGGCATATGTGAATCTGCTCCAGTATAACATTGTCCAAATAGACCAACAAAAGGATTAGAGTCCAAGTCATTCCCACTATCACCTCCAGTTGTTGTTGCATTGAGAAATGGCTTTTGAACTGTTTCATACATACGACGGAGCATGTTAAAGCCTTCAGTGTTTCTCATCATCTCTCGCATGAGTTCAGGATTCCTTGCTGCATCCAAAGTCTGTCTAGGAGTGCTAGGATCGTTGAGTATGTGCGCAAGGTCTGTGTTCCTGCCAATAATTTCCCGCATCTGCGGATTACTCATAATCAAGTTTTGCATCAAATCGGGGTTGTTCATAAGGTTCTGAATGGCAGGCATATTCATCATTTCACGAATCATGTTGGGGTTCTGTGTAAGTTGTTGCTGAACCTGTTGCAACTGAGGAATTCCTGCACCAAACAAACCTGTTGGATTGTTTCAACTGCATTTCCCTTTTGATATCATAATATGCTGCTATCATAATTACCTCCTCCCATAGCGCGTGTTCCTCTCCATAATAACACCATCCCCAAATACCACTTCCCCACATAATACCTCGGTCTTCATATATCATAATGATTTTTTTTTTTAGGAGTAAAATTTTGCAGCATAAGTGTTTTTTTTCCACAGTACACAGATTTTACAATGCATTCATTAATATCTATTGTGGGAGTGGTTCTCAATGGCAATGAGAATTATCCTGAATGTTCATGGAAAATAAAACACATTCTCATTTTTAATGAGCTGTGGAAAGGAGTGTGTGTTGGAGATGGAGACAAAGAGCCAGAACAACCTACCTCAGACAAAAATTCGTCATTTGGGAACATAAGAACAACAAGGCTTATCCAATGATTACAACATCAATAAATGAATAGGTGAGTCACAATATTTCTCCATTTTCAAATGATTTTGAAGCCATACAAAAATTGAAGGAACTCTATGACTCACACTCTGCACTTGAAGTTGTTCAACTCATGATTAAACTCTTCACCCTTGAATTATAAAATAATGATCCTCCTGCTCTTGCATCAGAAGTAAAATCTATAATGCATGATATCAAAGTCGGTAATGTTGAACTTGATATTCCTCTGATAGCTTTTCTCAAGTCACTTTATCCCACTTACTCAAATTATGTTGAGTCATTGCAAGCAAATGGAAACCTCAAAGATATTACCTTTGACTCCCTTGTAAAAAAATTTGCTGAAAGAGAGAAAGCTTTTGGGAAGAAGAAAGATCCTGAGTCTTCTGAATAGGTTGTGTGCCTTGCTCATAGAGAAAAGAATCTTGCTCAAGATTCTTCCAGAGGAAGAGGTGGTCGAAGAGGAAGAGGAAGAGGAAGAAATTTCAGAGGTAGGGGGTGCAGACACTGTCAAGGAGAAAAGTCAGATTTGCATTGCATACACTGCAAAAGAGATGGATCACATGATGCATCCACATGCAAGTTGCCTTGGGACAGAATTGAACAGGAAAGAAACCAACCCAAAGGTAAAACTAATGACAAAGAGAAAGGTAAAGCACCTGAATCCGCTCACTATGTTGTGGCACACTGTAGTAATGGAGTAAATGGAGGCTTATTTAGTGCTTCACTTGCTTCTTGTAAAAATGATTGGTTGCTTGATTCAGGAGCAACTTGCCACATGACTTTTAGAAGATATTTTTTTGAAGAATTTACTGACAATGTTGATGGAGCGGTATACTTTTAAGACAAATCAAAACTCAAGCCATCAGGGCTTGGCATAATCAGGCTTAAATTGCCCGATCTTCTAGACTTTCTTCTGCAGCATGTTCTATATCTCCCATAGTTGAGGAGAAATTTGTTGTCATTGGTCCACATCCACCAACAAGGACACTCCATTCATATGTTTGATGGCAAGCTTGAGGTGAGAAAAGCATTAGACCACTCACTTGTCATGACGAGGATAGAAGAAGAGAGGCTTCTCAAGCTATAGGGTACCTCTGCTCGTGCACAAAATTTCTCATACAATTCTCATTATGAAGAAGGTACATTTTCATCAAGTTTATTAAGGCATGCTAGATTTGGACACTTCAATTATGACATCCTCCTCTTGTTGAAGAAAAATGGTGTTACTGATTTTCCTACAATTCCTAGGAAACTTAAGCATTGTGATGCTTGCATTCTAGGAAAGCATAGAAAATAGTATTTTCATGATTCACATTCCAGAGCACATAGAAAACTTGAAGTCATTCATTCAGATTTATGTGGTCCAATGCCCGTTCCATCTGCAAATGGAAATAAATATATGATGACATTTATTGATGACTACACCAAAATGTGTTGGCTTTATTTATTGAAGAACAAATCTGATGCTTTTCGAACATTCAACAACTTTCATACATGGATTGAAAATGATGCATAATCTCATATTGGCTCTATTCGCACTGATAATAGAAAAGAATACACTTCAAATGAATTTTAAAACCATCTTCGCCAACATGGGATCAAACATCAAACAACTGCGCCTTATAATCCCCAACAGAACGGAGTAGCTGAAAGAATGAATAAGACAATCTTAAATATGGTACGCTCCATGAGGTTTTTCAAAAATTTAAAATTGATGTTTTGGGATGATGTAGTTCTATGTGCTATATATGTAAAGAATAGATGTCCATCTCATGCTATTAGAAACAAGACTCCTTATGAAATGTGGTATGGGTACATTCCTTCAGTAAAGCATCTCAGGGTCTTTGGTTCCACATGTTATGCCTTGAGACCAAAGGTACATAGAAACAAACTTGTTGCAAGAAGTCATAAGTGTATCTTCCTGGGGTATTCAAACACCTCCAAAGCATACCGTCTCTATGATGAAGTCAAAAAAAGTTTGTTGTATCTAGAGATGTAATCTTTCTTGAATCATCCAAAATTGACAATGTTGTTGAACGACAACTTGATTGCTTGGATAGATTCACAAATGCAAAATCATTTCAAGAATTGGATAATCAGATTCCACATCTTGAAGGGGGGATTCCTATACTAGATCAACCTGTGGAATCTTCTTTTGAAGCACTCTCTCCCCTGCATGAAACTCCAACAACGGATGATACTTTGAGTGATGTGATTGACAGAATTGGGAGACTCAATCTTGATTCAGTCCCAACTCAATCAACAAAGCAACCTGGACCATATGAGAAAGGTCCCCCAAAGTGGCTAACAAAGACACTTGAAAGTATTCATCGTGATGAGGTTTGAAACATGGGAACTAGAAATTCAACCGGCAAAATGGAAGTGATTTAGATGACTCTGATTCACCTGTTGATATGGATGTTTATTATGATTGTGAATTGAATTTGTCTATATATTTTGAACCAACTTCCTTCAAAGAAGCTGCTTCTTGTGATGAATGAAAAGACACAATGCAAGAGGAGTATGATGCCTTAATAAAGAATGGCACTTGGAAGCTGGTTAATCCTCCATTGGGAACCAAAACCAATTGGCTGCAAGTGGGTCTACAAGAACAAGTATAAAGTTGATGGCTCACTTGACAAGCACAAAGCCAGGCTTGTGGCAAAAGGTTTTGCACAGAAGGAAGGGGTCTATTATGAGGAGACTTTTTCCCCCAGAGAAAAATGGGCTACCATCCAGACACTCTTTTCCTTAGCAGCTCAGAACGGTTGGAAAGTCCATCAAATGGATGTAAAAACTACTTTCTTGAATGGAGATCTAAAAGAGAATGTTTTTATGTCCCAGCCTGAAGGATTTGCTGTGAAAGGACATGACCATAAAGTATGCAAACTTGTGAAGTCCTTGTATGGCCTCAAACAAGCACCGCGAGCCTGGTATGAAAAACTAACTGAGCATCTTCTTAAACTCAATTTCAATCATTTTGATCTTGATGATGCAACTTTATTTGTCAAGAAAGTTGGCAAAATAGTTGTATATCTTGTGGTATATGTAGATGATCTTTTAATGACAGGGAACAATGAAAGCTACATTGCATCCATAAAGAAGGAATTGGGGAAAAGTTTTGAAATGACTGATTTGGGCTATGTTCATTACTATCTTGGCATTGAAGTAACCCAACATCCAAAGTCCATATTTCTTTCTCAAAAGAAATACATTGGAGATTTGTTG
>APFE031711445.1:0-10937 GCA_000404065.3 Pinus taeda
AGAGTCTTCAAAGGGCTTCCGTGAGGATAAGATTTGCAAATATGATGATACACTTACATGATTATCTAATTTATCTGTAATTTTATTTCCAGTTCTTATTATGTGGGTAGGGATGATCATCAAAATGGAAGGAAGAAGAAGTGCTACTCATATGAGTAGGATTTCATGTATGAAAATACAAGAAATTATTCTAAATTAGGTGCATTCTAGGATTCATTTGATTTTGTTTATAACAAGCTGAGAATCTCCCACCCCATAAGTTTGGTCTAGCCTTAAGTCTAGGAAATGAGTAATACACCTTGAAAGGCTTTCAATTTTACTACATTATTACTATTATATCACACAAAGCATATATAAATGTAGATATAAAATCCAAAATTATCCATGAAGATACACCCATATCCCACCTTGCCTGGGTTACCTTTTCAAGCACTGTAAAACGATGAGCTTTAGAAAATCAAGGGGAGGAGGGATCTAAGAGGAGGGAATGGAAATTGTAGAAGAGAAGAGAAGGGGAAAATATTAATTCCTAGAATAGATAACTAACTATGACATAACAAGACCTCCTCACATAATATGTGCTAGTCTTTGTGTATTGAGGTCTGCATCATAATTGATTCCTTTACATTGTTTTGAACTATGATCCAATGAAAGTTATGAAGGAGGGAGAGATTCTTGAATATACAATAATTCCTCTCTTTCTAAATATTCACAAGAGGGCACTTATAAGGGTATTGCAAATGAGGCTCAAGTGAGGATTGTTGAAACGACGAGCCCTCCAATTGTTAACAATGCAAGGGAGACTATATATATTACAATTTTATCTCTTCTTATTAGCTTGTAGATTTTTGAATAGATGATTGCAATAGGGAGAAATCTTGCAGAAGTGCTCCACATTTCAACTTCATGAAGGCACAAATAATAGCAAGAGATGTCCCTATGATTTCATATTTGAAGGTTATTCCAGGTTAAGGTTTTCCATTTAACTAGGGGCCATAGGAAGATGGAAATTCTCAGCCATATATTTCTTTGATAGATGCTACTCAAAATGGAATATTTTATAAATTATTTGAATCATAGTTCCAAGATACAGGCCTCACGAATGGAAGGGAACCCATCTTGCTGGTAACCCCATTCTAGTTATCTACTAAGTTCAATATCAGGATGATTCTTTACTATATCTTCCACCAAAAGTTCAACCAAGCCTCTTGAACCATGAATTTATTCCATCCTTCACAACCATGCATGAAAATGCAACAACTACAACTTGAACTTCTATCATTGGATGTTAAAGAAAATGTTTTCATTGAATTTTTCCAGCAGTTCTAAGGTCAATGTTCAGAAAATTTATAATTGTAAACACAATTTCACCTCTGTCATTTGTACTTTGTGTAGTAAAAAAAATAGCTCCCTTCTTTACACCCGTCATTGTAAATTTCATTCCATTCTTCCTGAATGTAGTCACATTTAATTAAGTAGTCCATGTGAATCCTTTCCTTGGGCTCAAACTATATCAACATATAGTGAATAAGATGGTTGTATTATTTGAAGAGGCCTTCATTACAAAGGAAAAACAATAATCAAAACCATAGCACCAAAAATGTCACAAGTTTTGTCTCGTAGAACATGACCTTAGACCTTTAGAGACAATGAAATGTAGTTATAACATGTGAAAAACTTGATCAATTCAATTCTGGTACTTGTAATTCAAGTCGAGTACTTGTAATTTTTCAGATATCACTTGCTATAACATAGTTTTAGAGAACACCTGTTGCATAACATGTTTCGTTCAATGCAAAAAGTATGCAAAGAAACAAAATTGAAATTAGTGAGGTCCATCATCCTAATTTCCTTCCCATGACCTTTAAGCCCACCTGACTGAATTTGTGACCCAACCAACTGGGAAAAACCTTTCCGACATCCTAGCCCTATGGAACCTCCACAAATTCCTTAACCCTCTGTGCCCAAGCCCTAATTTCCACCCATAATGTTTTCAAACCATGAGCTCAAATAATCAAGTTCCTATCACCTCTCTTAGCCTCCTTAGAGAACCGTAAGTATCCAAACTCTTTCAACTTTATTCCTCTCCTCTCTCCCCAAAACTTTAACAAACCCAAATATGACAAAATGACCAGAGTTCCTTCTCGCCATCCTCTCCTTCCAAGACTTATTCCCTCTCCTTCCCCAAAAAAATTATTCCCCATTAATGGTTCACCTACCCATTCTTTAAGTCCCATAATTGACATTCTCCTCACACCCCCTGCCAGCCCCACCAACCAAATAATAAGAATTAATACATGATAAATAATTAAATAATTTTAGTTATTTAATCAAAGTCAAAGAGCCATGAGAGGGCAAAAATTAATTTAATATTAAATTATTCATAAGGTTATACTTAAAATCATAGTCAATCTTAATCAATGTTAATGCTAATCATAAACTTAATCATTAATCAATCATCTAGCATAATAGACCATATAATACTAGCATATCCATGTGAGTTATGGATATGTAGATATCATACACATACCTTGTATTTATACCTCAATGCATTTTGTTTTTCCATTTAGTCCAATAGGTTCCTTTCTTAGAGAAACATATCAAGCACTAACATTTATTAATGACTCCTAAATATAAAAAGCTCCAAAGTGGAATGATATTTGTTTATATTGGAATTGTATTCCACTAGTTTTACCTATTAGGATTTGTAAAGGAACTTCAATAAATTTAATATATCAATTCAAATTACACAAGTGACACCATCTAAATAGAAAAAATTAAATTGAGGTTGGTTATTATCATATTTGCATTGAAATTATACATTTGTTTTTTGGTTATGTCGGGAGAAGGAAATCTACTTTCACTACAGAAAAGGGGCAAACAATAATTTTTTTTTTTTTTTTTTTGCAAGGAAATTCCAAATACATTATCACATTAGTTTAGTGGTTGTCATTTATTAATATAAGTATGCAATTGAGGAATGGAAATGGCATCGAAACAAGAGACCATGAAATTAACAAACCTTGGAATTTGTGTGAGATCTTTGCCTTATACCCTAATTTTCTTAGGAATTTCTCCTATGATATGGTGAAGCATGTACCCCAACATAGACTAAATTAAATTAATGCCCAATTTTGCACTAGTATAGATATTATATCTTGTACCAAATGGAAATAGTCCATTGTCATGGCCCTCCATATCAACATTTTCTTCAATAAATATCTCAGACATGAAGGTAAATGGGCTCTTCCATATAGTTAGGTCTTTTAAAATGGATTGCATATTAGATCCTTTAGATATATTATGACAAAAAATCATCAATATTTTATGTTTTTCTATGCAAAATAATTAGAGAAGTGGGTGAACATGCAAAGGGCCTTTTTTGTGATTTATTAATGAATTATGGATGATGAAAATCAATGTCACTCATCACTTTATCTAGTTTGTCTTGTGCTAAAAATATAAACATACCATTCCATAGGTGAAGATACTAATAACATCCCATAGAGGAACTATTAATGAAGATGATCCCAAAAAATAAGAACAACATCTTTTATCAAAAGTATCTTCATCCCAACATGATCTCTCACACTATTGTACGGTATTGCACATATTTATTTTATTGGTTCTTACCAATATTATGTCACCCTAAACATAATACATCCTCTTAACAATATTTTCACTCCTTACATATAAATCTTAATATTAAATATGCATTAACCTTTACCATAATAGTAATGGATATAAAATATGCAACATAAAAAAATCGAATTCTTCTAAATAAGAACCAATTGTAACTTTAATACCCTTTATATATTTTGCACAATAAAAAATTGTTTTCTTTCAAACTCTTTTTCAAGTCGCTTAAATGTATTTTCCTATAATTGTTCAATAATTTATGTATATTAGCTTAATATTAAATATGCATTAACATTTACCATAATAATAATGGATATAAAAATTACAATTAAAAAAAATCTAGTTTCTAATTTTTCTAAATGAGAACCAGTTATAACTCTAACCCCTTGATATATCTTGCAAACACCCTTTATATATTTTACACAAACAAAAGTTATTTTGTTTCCAAATCTTTTTCAATCGTCTAAAGATATTTTTCTATAGTTGTTCAATAATTTGTGCAATACACACAAAGAGATATTTATTCATTACCTCAAGGACTGGACTAGTATGCATCGCATCGGAAAGGATAGGAGAACAAGGCATCTGTACGCATCGTAATGGAGAACTTCTGATAGTGAAATTATCATAGTTCCACATACCACCTAGTTGGGGGGTAGTACAACAGATGAAAAACTATGGCACATGGCTAACAACTACAACACTAGCAAGTTTCGCATACCCCTTTGGATTTCCTATTCTTGCTACTCACTCACTCAATTGATTCAATAGAGAGGAGCCCATAACTAAGGGGAAAAAATGGAGACAAGTGTGGAGATTTCTAGGAGCCACAGTAACTATTGATTCAGCAGAGAGGAGCCCATAACCAAAGGGAAAAAAGGAGAGCAGTGTGGAGATTGTCAGGACCCAGAGTAACTATTGATTCAACAAAGAGGAGCCCATAACAAAAAGGAAAAAATGGAGAGCAGTGTGGAGATTGCCAGGAGCCATAGTCACTGTTGCCCCTCCTGACCACGACACTACTAGCGGGGCCGCGGGATTTACTCTCAGCATCCATGGGGCATAGAGTCTGGAAGGAGCCCATAACTAAAGGGAAAAAATAGACAGCAGTGTGGAGATTTCGAGGAGCCAAAATAACTATTGATTCGGCAGAGAGGAGCCCATAAGCAAAGGGAAACAATGGAGAGCACTGTGGAGATTGCCAAGAGCCACAGTAACTATTTCCCCTCCTCACCATGACACTACTACGGGGTCACTGGATTCACTCTTGACATCCATGGGGCGTAGAGTCTGGAACAAAGTGTTCACGCAAAAATACCAAAATCTCAAGTCCCATGCACTGCTTCTTTATCTTGTTTTCGCTCTTCAAACACGTCAAACACTTAAATTTTTCTAAATGTATGGATAAATTGGAGTACCAAGATTTGTAGGACCAAGATATCCAGTTGGCCTCCAAATCCCTTAAAAACCTAGTTAGGGAACCCTGACCAAACATAGGAATGTATTTCAAATCTAGGGTTTGTAGGGTTTGTGAATAAATGTGTTCTATTGAAGGATGTTGCCACTTCGATACCCAATTTGCATAATCTAGGTATTAAGGGCTTGACTAGGATTTGTAAAAGCTTAGCCCTATTTATGGTGGGAAAATCCTCAAATTTAAGACTTTAACTGTATTCACATTTTATGTTAAGTTTTACATCTAAATCCTTTTCCCTTGTAGCACTCTTTGTGAAACATAATTCATGCTTTGTCATAAGCTATTGTTATGCCAGTAGCCAAATTCTGGTGGCGTGATAGTTCTTACATTTCTGTTTTAGATATTGGCAATTGATTTTCTAGTTTAAATATGTGTAACTTCTTGAAAGGCTTTGAAGGATGAAGTAATTGTTTAGTCAACATATATTTATGTCAATGTGTACTTTTAATGTTCATGCACATCTATATATGTACTACAGGTATGCAAGTAAAATTGAAAGGAACCCACAAGACTATGATGCACTTTACAATTGGGCTTTGGTTTTGCAGGTATTTACTACACATTTAAATGAATGGTTAAAAGTATTTTTCCAATCGTAGAATTTTATTACGGTAAAATTATCAATGAATGGATGACTGACACTAATAGGTGAGAGGTGAGAGGGTGTATCTCTTGATGGATCATTAGAGGATATGGTATTGACCATTACCAAAGGCTGAAATGGCATCACTGCTTCAAGGGATGACTTGCCATAGGGGCTTCACTTTATTAATTATCATGCTAATTCATAAAGGGGCTTTTAAAATTGGGAAAAATAGAGCCAATATATTATAGATATTGGGGGTGGGGATTTTAGGTAGAGGGTTATAGGTTTTGGAGGTATTAACATGAGTATTTGATAAAACTAGGGGATATCTACTAAAATAGACATGGAGTAGTATTGACTATTTAATAATAAAAATAAAAGGGTAATCTAAATCATGAACATGTTGATGGTTGTTTATCTCACCACTTGAAAGTATGTTACGAGTTCGAATAACCAGTGATAAGATTATACATTACCAATACATTTTTACAATGTTTCAAATCAGATGTGAATAGAGAGGACATTGCGAAGGCTTTTTGCGACACTTAAGTGTTTCTAGGGTTTGATAATTTATCAGAATGGTGGCATGAGGAGGCATTATCCAACGCAATGTGGTTAGAGGAGGTGGATTCAATTGTAGATTTGGGTGTGGTGAAGATGCCAAAGGTTGTGAGGTGCATTCTGGTGGCTGCAAGGACAATGACAATTGTTCTTCACTGAGGAAGAGTAGGTTAGACTCCTCTTCTTTGGTGGGAGCTATACACAACAAGGGGGCACTAGAAAATGCATTTGTGCCTCTCAACACCATCATCGATGAAATTTTATCCTCAATGGGTTTCATGTTGGTTAGTTGGTGCTGGGGCACAATATGATGGAGACAATTAGGGATGAGGTTTGTCGATGTGAAGGATGTCATGATTCCATGGGCCCTACGGTCCTTCTTCTTTGCTTATTTTCTAGTGCAGGTTGTTGGCTTGCATTGGGGTCACCATGGTTGGGGCTTCATGATCATTTTGGTTTGTATCAAATATGCTTTGAGTTATTCTATGGCAGCTCTACTAGTGGTCTTGAGCCATTTTATTCATGGTTATTTTCAAGGCCCTAGTCCTCAAATGGAGCACTTCCTTTTGTCTTTTGAATGAATAAAATGTATCCTTATTGCCACTTTCCACTTTCTATTTCATGAAATCCTTTCAAAGCATGAATTTAACATTCATATGAGGGCTTGATTATGTCAACAACCACATGGTATCCCCTCATGCAAAATTTCTTCCATATATGAAGAAAAGGTCTTGAACAATATGTACATTGAGAAATGTAGTGCAAGAAAGAACTTGTACATGCTTCAAAAAAACATAAATAAAACAAGATAGAGAGGTATTGCTACATTGAAAAACTCAGGAAAAATGCACAATAAGGATGAACTTACAAGTTGTCAATAGGTTGAAAGGAAATTGTAAAAAGAATCAATACAAACATATGGACATGTATGGCCATATGGAGCAATACAACAATTGTACAACTTCTGCTTTACCTTTTTGTGTAGATCAGATACGTCATTTTGAGATGATTATAATGACCATGCAGTTATTTTTTAGTAGCTTGTACAGGTTTTCTTGAGGTATGCAAAGCTGATTTTGAGATGAAATTACTTATGTATCTACAAAACTCTTTTATTTTTCCATTGTTTAAATTTTTAGTTATTGTGCGATTTATGCTATGATTTGAAAGTAATTTCTACATGATATTAAATTTAGCAAGTTATCTATTTAACTAGGATCATATGGATAATAGTCACCTAGGGTTGAATTTTTGTAATGTACTTAACCCAAAATACCTCAAAAGGTGAAAAATGCCTCCAAATATGTGAAAATGTGTCCTTATCCCCAACAATTTATACATGAGGGGGACACACACCTTCAAATAAATGGAAGCTCTTCCATTAGGGTTATTCCTCACCCCTTCTTGCTTCCAACATCCCCCAGCCACCTCCTTGAAGAGGGTGTCCAACCTCAAGACTCAAGAGGGCCTTTGACCAAACCCATGTGTAGCTGAATGCTACATAACACGATCTCAAGTTGGGCGTTCATCTTGTAAAGCTCCCTTTTTATTTAGATCCTTCATCCACATGGTCTTAAGCCTTAATTTTAACCTAATAACAAGGATATCCATCAATTCCATGAAAAAAGAGAATGTAATACATGTAAACATTCCTCCAATTACATGTAAAACATGCCCGAATGGATCCTCATAGTGAAATGCATCTTTGGAAGAATCTTCATCAAGCCAACCATAAACCTTCTATTCTTCCCTTGGATGATGAAGAGTTCTCAGGCTTGATGGATTTCGAATGCATATAACATCCCAAATTGGTACAACCTCCCCAATAGTGTTTTTGTCCCTGCACATCATAGCATACCTCTAGAAAGAACGAGTGTTTTTTTCCTTGATCAATATCAATTCTAGATTAGCAATCACATTTAGCATGATAGTAAAATGCAGTTAGAACATAAAAATGAATCAAAAAAGACTAGCCAAGACAAGAGGACAAAAGATGTGGCGCCAGCCAGGGACAAACCCCAATGTGGGGAAACCCTTGATCAATTCTTCTTATATGTTCTTCCATAGTTCAGCAGAGAAAGAGATAGTACATATACATCAGAAGTCAACCTTTTGACTTATTTAAATAAGAGCAGAGATCTTCTCTAAGAAGATGGCATATGAGGTAGTTGATCTGAGCATAGGTGAAGGCACACTGCTTCCACTAATCCAAGGTGACTCCATCACCATGATGTGCCTCATTATGCTACACCCAATCATCATGCTGGACCTCATTACTATGCTGCACACATCATACTACTGCACCTTATCATCATGTTCCCTGTACTGCATCATCATGTTGTACATGTGCCACATCATCATGTTGTACCTCACTGTTCCCATCATGCTGCATCTCATTTCAGAATTCAATATCATTGTGTTGTACTTTGTTACACTTGTGCTATGCACATCATGCTACAATGCACTTCATCACTATGCCCATAATTATGCAACAACATTCAACATCATGCTGCACCTTATAGCAATGTTGTCACATCTTATCATGGACTACATTAGTTCACTATTAGGGGATTCTCTTTTTCTACATAGGACATCATTCTAACAATAGATTGGGTAGCCTTCATCATGGACTAGTTAGGGCATCTCGACAGTCCTACCAACCCTCACACATTAGTAGAAACATCAAACTCATCCATGTTGCTCCAACCCTATTTTTATATGACTATTTGTGACTACCTGGTTAGGGCATACTATTGTAGCTTTAAACATATACCACAGTCAAAAAACCAACCCCATAAGGACTATGACCCATCTTGGAAGGCTTCCTCCCATGCCACATTGCCTTCTTAGGGCACTGTCCATCCTTCACAACCCTCACACAATCCCTAACTGTGTGCTATGGCCTGCGGCCTAGCACAACAGCCTACCTGTAGCTTCTACATCCAAAAATTATGACCAAACAATCTCAGAACAATAGCATACTTCCCTACTAAGACTCGACCGAGTAGCATTCTCTCTCAGCCCTTGAAACAACAAGATTCCATCCCTCAAACAATTTTCACTTGCCTCAACTTCAACGTCTTGTAGTAGACTTCAAACCCTTTCTTTCATGTTGTCCAAGACCCTTCTCCTCCTGTGGCTAGGTTGTCTTAATTTTAGAGCTATCCCTTTGAGAACCTTGCACACTAGATAGAACAACATCTAGGGCTAGGGTAGACCCTTTAGTACAATGTATATATAGCTCCTTCCTCAACAGTGGAGAGGGTTCTCTTTTCATGATAGCATTGTAGTTAGGGCATCATTAGGGTAGTGGTTAGGGATTCTCCTTTCCAGCGTTTAAGCTTCTCTCTCGCAGTGCAGAGCTAGGGAATCTTCACATTTCTGGTATTGTATCTCAATCCATGAGATATTGTGCCATGAAGATATCTCAGAAGATTCTTAGCACCAATTCAGTGAGGCTCAACCATGCATGAGCTCAACATGCTAATTGCAAAACATGTATCTAGATGGGGTTTCACCAAGAACATCAATGCTAGAATGAGTTTATGAAAGTCAGAGGAATTTCTCAAATCAAGTCTGGAATAACTACTACATAACTTCTTAAAGTTGGGCTTCATTGAGTTACTCACGGGCTTGCAATTCACCATTCCAAATTCGAAATCCAACTCCCTCTTACTTTTGCAAATGAGAGGGTCTTTACTTGTCAGAAAGAGGTCATCCTTGTAAGGTACCGTTATGAGAGGTTTATCATCCACAACCTTAAAGCAATGGTTTCGAATGACTTCACTCCTAGTGAATCTCAGCTTCATCAGATAGCTATCAATCCTTTCACACCAATCTTAGGGTGATTTCTTTAAAACATAGAGAGTTTTCTTTAGCCAGCGTACATGAGATTCTTGATCATGAATCTCAAATCCCTTGAGTTGTTCCACATCTATGGTCTTGCTATTACATGAGGGGAATGGTCCCCTAGTAAGATTTCCTTCGGTACATCTTGAACATGTACCTTCATGCTCTTCTTTGAATTTAGGCATCCCTGTTGCCATCTGTCTCGCATCAGGTAGAGCCTTACATTGAAGATGCATAGACCTCTATTTCCACTGAAGAGATGAGTCACACGACATGGTCCCCAATGGACTTCTTGCAACTTGATACAAAATGCCAACCCTGAACCCAAGAGTAAAAGCATCTTTAAAATTCTTTTTCCAAACATGTACCTTTCCATCGATGAATTCCACCTTGTAACCTTTGTCTTCCATTGCTGAAATGGACAACAGGTTCTTCTTGAGATAAGTTACATTCCCTATACCCTTTACGGGATAGGTGGCATTGTGTCCAAGAATAATCTCCAAGTTATTTCCTTCTCTATCAGATTAGAGAACGCTTCCTTTAATCCGGTGAAGTGCCTTAACACACCTCTATCAATAAGCCAATTTCCTAAAGTGTCCAGAGCAGAGGTAGTGGAGAGGGCCGAAATAAGATAATACTCCTTTTGCTTATCAGAAAATTCTTCATATCTGGAGATCCTTGCTTTCTTGGAGAGTCGAAGATTTCCTTGATATCCTGCATTCCTTTTCCCTTTGCCATTGTGCCTATCATCCCTTCGATCATTGAAGATGCCCCTGGAATGACCGTGATCATCCTCATGTGAGGCGCCCCTTCTATTTAGACACT
>APFE031711447.1:0-28625 GCA_000404065.3 Pinus taeda
ATGGCGAGAAGCATGTTGAAGGCAAAGCATTTGCCAAATGATTATTGGGCTGAGGCTGTAAATTGTGCAGCATATATTTTGAACAGGTGTCCTACAAAAACAGTGATGAATAGAGTGCCAGAAGAAGCATGGAGTGGGAGAAAGCAAGGAGTCACCCACATGAGAGTTTTTGGATGTGTAGCCTATGCACACATTCCAGATCAGCTAAGGAGGAAGTTGGACAGCAAAGGGGAGAAATGTGTTTTCATTGGATACAGTGAAGAATCCAAGGCCTACAAGTTGTATATCCCATCCACCAAGAAGTTTTTTATTAGCAGAGATGTTCAGTTTATTGAAGAGGAAGCTTGGGATGGAAGCATATAGAAAACAGTGAATGTTAAAAACTGTTTGTCTCATGATGAAGATGATGAGGAGGTGGCTGAAATGCATCCCCAAACAGCAGTGCCAACACAAGGACAGCAAGGAACACCATTGAGGATAAATGAAAGTGCTTCTCCAAGCACACCACAAGGAGGAAATTCAAGTGCGTCTTCAAGCACTTGCACACCAAATGAAAGAGGTAAGAAGTTTAGAAATCTAAGTGATATTTATGATGAAGAAATGAATTCCTTATTTGCCTTGTTTTGTCATGTTGATGATCCTATTCATTTCGAGGATGCAATTAAAGATAAGAAATGGATAGAAGCTATGGATGAGGAGATGAATGCCATAGAAATAAACAAAACATGGGATTTGGTTGAGCTATAAAAAGGTAAAGAAGTCATTGGAGTGAAATGGGTTTACAAGACCAAGAGCAATGCTGAAGGCAAGATAGAAAGGCACAAGGCAAGGCTGGTTGTCAAAGGGTACAAGAAGCAGTATGGGAGAGATTATGAGGAGACTTTTGCACCGGTTGCAAGAGGAAACCGTGAGGGCAGTGCTGTCCATAGCAGCACAAAACAAATGGAAAGTCTTCCAAATGGATGTGAAGTCAGCATTCCTAAAAGGAGTGTTAAAGGAAGAGGTTTATGTTGAACAGCCTCTAGGCTATGAGAAGAAAGGTGAAGAGCACAAAGTGTGCAAATTGAAGAAAGCTCTTTATGGGCTGAAGCAAGCGCCAAGAGCATGGTACAGCAGAATAGATTCATATATATTGGATAATGAATTCGACAAGTGTGAAGGAGAACCCACCGTCTACATCAAAGAAAAAGATGGTAAAATTTTAATTGTTGTCTTGTATGTTGATGATGTTATTTTTACAGGTAATGATGATCATCTCATTAAGAATTTTAAATCAGTCATGAAAGAAGAATTTGAAATGACTGACATGGGTTTCTTGAGATACTTCTTAGGCATAGAAGTAGATCAAAATGAAAAATGAATTTTTATCTCACACGCAAGATATGTAAATCAAGTATTGAGCAGATTTAACATGCAAGAATGCAAGACAGCGATCACTCCCATAGTAATGGGATTAAAACTCAGCAGAGAGGACAACAGCAAGGATTTTGATCCTAGTTTGTACAAGAGTATTGTAGGCAGCCTTATGTATTTAACAGCAACTAGGCCTGACATTATGTATGTTGTTAGTTTAATTTCCAGATTCATAGAGAGGCCAAAGGAGGCACATTGGCAGGCGGAAAAAAGAATTTTAAAGTATGTTAAAGGTACCAAAATGTTTGGAATTTTATATAATGTCTCAGAACATTCAGATTTGGTTGGATACACAGATAGTGATTGGGCTGGAAGTGTTGATGATCGAAAGAGCACTTCCGGATATGTTTTCCATATGAGTTCAGGAGCCATTTCATGGGCTTCTAAGAAGCAATCCATTGTAGCATTGTCTACAGCAGAGGCTGAATATGTGGCAACTACAGCAGCAGCATGTCAAGCAGTTTGGATGAGAAAGATGTTGAGGAGCTTAGGCCAAGAGGAGGCAAAAGCGACAGTGATTTTTTGCAACAATAGCTCAGCTATTGCATTGTCAAAGAATTCAGTGTTTCATAAGAGAACGAAACACATTGATACAAGGTTTCACTACATCAGAGAATTGGTGAACAATGAAGAAATTGTCCTAGAACATTGCACGACTCAAGAACAGGTTGCAGACATCTTGACAAAGCCACTGGATCAGAAAAGCTTTGAATTTTTGAGGAAGTGTCTCGGTATGACCGAATGCCCAGCAGTTGAAATTAAAGGGGAGTGTTGAATTTATAATTTCAACCGCGCAGCCGTACCAGCACCTAAAACCACAGCAGCAAACCAGAAAACCGACGGTAAGTTATCGCACCACTCTTTGGCATGAGATGGTTTTCGTACAAACGCCTCCGATGCAATAAAACTCTGCCACGCGTCCTCTGTACGTTTTCAAAACAGCCTTTCTATTGGGACATAACGTTCGTTTGATTTGGCCGAGCGATGATCGTTGTATGAGTGTGAAGACTGCTCGCCGTCAGATCAAGGTCAAAATTGGGTACACTCTGTAGGACATGGAGATAGCGTAAAGTTTTGTCTTTCAGCAGTAAATTAATTTATATTGTTGTACCTTCGCCACGCTGAGAATTAAATGGCGTTAGTAGATATAGGTGAAACAATTAAATTTAGTGTGTTTGTTTTGTTTTACGCATGTAGTTTTTATCCTTCACGGAACAAAAAAAATATAGTTTTATCATTTTGCTGGACTTGGCTCTGAAAAAAAAACACAGAGCGAAAAGCCTCAAGGTCTCTTTTGCGGGGCCGGGGTTTCTTCTTTGGCGATCGCTTATGTCATGAGTATGCTATTCGTTCGCATCAAAAATCTTATATGTGTTATGTTTTGTTCCGTTGACTTTAATGAGGAAATGGTAAAAAACGCACAGCTCGAAAAAAAATGAGACAGTCTATGGTTATTGGCATCCACAGCAGTGTATAAGAAAATGAGTTGTTGTTCGTTGACATTGTATTAAAAAAAACATATTGTAGAACACACAGCAGTGCAAGAGCAAAAGGTGGAGAGGTGAAAGAAGAAAACCAGGGGGAAGTATGTAAAACCATGAATTGTTTCACACAGCAGTGAAAAGGTAAAACTGTAAATCCCTGTAATTTTTGTTTTCACACAGCATTGAATGTAAATGAAATATTTACACACAGTGGTGTAAAATTTCAAAGGAGACAGAGTAATTTTTGTTAAAATGTTTTGGTGAATCCCTCTGAGTGAAAGAAGATGAATATGTCTCAGTGTTTTTATTTTAATGAATATAAATCTTTTATGGTGATTCAATACTCTGTTCTCAGTAAAAAAAATTTAAAGCTTCCCTGTGCACAAAAAATTCTGGAGTAAAGGAAACAGAGCATTGCCTCTGTGTACATGAATATTTTGTGTTTTTGGGATTTTCCTCTCAAAAATCTCCAACAATTTGACCAGTAAAAATTTCAGTTATCAAACTCTTGAATGAAAGACAACTGTAAAAAGATTTATTTTCCAACTTCCCCATAGAAAATAAGCGCAACAGGTTTATATTCCAGATTTCAAAATGGTCAAAGAACACAATCTCTGCTGTCCCATGGTTTCAAGTTGTTTGTTGATGGAGTGCTTGAACGGTGAAGATTTACGTCTCTCTAGGGGGCTTGGGTAATTTTAATATATATATATAACCAAAGATTTTATGCCATACATGATTACACGATCTTCTCCCTTTCTAGGGATGCTCGATATTTATTTAAAAATAATTATATTTTAACATTACTATTTAATGTTAAATACATTTACCGATTATGAAAGTCTTTATGTGTTGCTTTTTCTCTTACCTATTTTTTTTTCTTTTCCTATCACCATCTGCGATTGTTATTATCTTTATGATATATAATTATAATATTTCTTAAAAATTATGAAATTCTTTATGTGTTGCTTTTTCTCTCACCTATTTTTTTTTCTTTTCCTATCACCATCTGCGATTGTTATTATCTTTATGATATATAATTATAATATTTCTTAAAAAGAGAAGTTGCGGATGATTTTTATAAATAATTTAATTATTAAAGTTGAAGAGGGTTGATAGGGTTGGAAATGGTCGACTATGGTTAACAATGGTTAACTATGGTTGTTAGCTATTGAGGGTTGTTGATAGTTGATGATGGTTGAATATGGTTAAAGAAGATTGACAAAGTTAGAAATGGTTGAAGAGGGTTAATAATGGTTAACCATGGTTGAGAGGGTTGTTAATGGTTGATGATGGTTCCCTATTTTTTTCCTTTTTATTATACTTTAAAAAGAAGAGGCTTTTCTTCCTAAAATGATGTTACCAAACCATATATTTAGAAATATTTACTATAATTAATTAAATTAAACTAATATAATAAAAAATATTAAATTATAAAAAAATAAAATAAGTGAAATTAAATATTTCACAAAATAAATTAATAAAAGAAATATAATTAAATTAACAGGATGAGCCTCGTTGGAAGGGTGAACCTAGATCAAACCTCATGGGGTTGTTGTGCCTTGTGCTAGGGGAGGAAACATGCTAAAAAATATAGTTAGCATAGCGTTGGTATGGCCCACACCATGTGCGTGGTTGTGCCCTATTCTAGGTGTAGGATACATGCTAAAAAATCTAATCAACATAGGGTTGGTGTGGCCCACACCTAGTGTAATAAAATCCTCCAGAATGATAAGGCCCACATTGGGTGCAATAAAATCATCCAAAATGATAATATATATATCAAATTGATCAAATCAAGATTCTAACGACTAAATGACCAATTTTTCCACTATGGTAAATGTGCACAAGCTATTCATTAATTTATACAGAGTAAAACATAGGGTTGGTGTGGCCTAGCCCTATGCGATAATCCTCCAGAATGATAATATATATCGAATTGATTAAACCAAGATTCTAACGACTAAATGAGTGGTAAATGTTCATAAGTTATTCACTAATTTATACAAAATAAATCTGCAAAATATATCCATTGATTTTTAAGAAAAATTAACGAGAGTAAACTTTGTTATTTGAAAGCAAGTTGAATATGTCCATTGATTTTTGAAAACAAATACACAAGAGTTAAATCTTTTACCTAGAAGCAGGTTGAATATAGTCATTGAGTTTTGAAAAAAATGTAAATATAAGAGTGAATTTTGTTATCTCGAATCAGGTTGAATATATTCATTCGGTTTTTTTTTGTAAGCTTGGGAGGACCTTTTTCATTCATTTTCATAAAAAAAGAGCAAGTTACATCCATGTTCAAATGGTGAGGTGACCTTAATATGCCCAATGGGAAACCATATCTCTTCTTATCGCATTATAAGTCATCCAAAAGAAAAAAAGTTTAAGATTGTCTAACATAGCTATATATGTCTAATCATTCTTAATTCTCCTAGTATCTAGATATCAAAGACATAATATCAAAGTCCACAAAGCCTTCATCTATACAAAACAAAAATTAAAAACCACACTATGCGTATCATACTATTAGTCATCAGAAGTCCACAAGTGTTGAATCATTCGCGCTCAAAGAAGTTAATTTTGTCTGAGGAAGACATGGAATATGCTTTTCTATGCTGCAGAGGTAGGCATTTTGTTGTTGAATCTAGAGTTGTATGAGATGGAATTCCTTATGAATTTCTTGAAGTCTAGGATCAGTCCTGGATGGGCCAGCTATAGGAGTTGTCATTTCTCTTGCCATTTTATTCTTCATCAACTAGTAGAGATAGAAAATATGTTTATACTAAGAGTACTGACCTTTGGAATGTCCAAGATTTGTCACAAAAGCTCTCCATTCCTCCACATCCAAGTCTTCATAAACTTCCTATTGATTCAGTTCTTCTTCCCATCCAGAGATGAGCTGGCGAATCTGAGGCTGTGTACTAATCTCATATGCCTGAGTTGATTCCTGAATGAGACCAGAGATCAATTTATGACCCCTACCCTGAGTTGGGCATGGTTCGGGCTGGCTGCCTCCTTGCCAAATCACAGCACACCAGTTCCGTCCCCTACCTCCTCTTGTCGAGGTTCCTCTGCTAGAGGAAGGGTACACCATAATATAATTCTAACAACCACGATAGTGATAGGGTACCCTGAAATGATAAACCAAAACCACCAACTCAAAGCATATAACTAACTTAAGAACCTGATGCGTGCACTGATAATTGAAGCTTATAGGTATATCACAAAAGTGTTCCACATAACTATGAGCAACAAGTCGATAAAACAAACTTTTTCTCGCAAATCTGAGATGGGTATGCCGAGATAGGTTGAACACATCAACCAAGAGCTCCCCAAGTGTTCATAAGACAAAACATATAATTCATTCAAGAAAATACTCTCGTAGAAGACCCCTTCTCTTAAAGGTAAACATGTACAACAAGAAAACAAGATAAAAGACTTAATAAACCATGCAGAGAATGCAAACTAAATTCCAATGTTCAAACCCCAAATACATGGCCATCCAGGAAAGTAAAATTCCATAACAAAAAAAGACAGTTCGACCATATTGAGACTACACATTAGAAAAGACACCTTTTTCCTTCTGAATTTCATGGCGTATTGTCTTTCTACACCAATGGATTAGAAGAAAGAGATTAAGTGTAGGGGACATGGAAGAGAAACACATTGAGAAAAAATACGCACTAATGCAGACCACAGGGAAGAAGATGAGACCGTCGAATCTAGGGTGGTGGGTCTCATGGCAAGCCTTAAAGAACACCTAAGAACTTTCCATCGGACTTGTAAACATACTAATCGAGAAACCTCCCACTTCTTCTAATCTCACTGCAAAAAACCCTAGTAAGAAAATGTCTTATCAGTCTCCCTATTCTCCATTAATACCATGTATGTGTATTTCCACCTTGGAGAGGATGGAAAGTGTGTGAAGGCCAAAACATTATCTCCCACCATCCTTTCTCATAAAAAACTATTCGTGGCACAGATCCTGTGATATCCAACTCTTTGCTCATACCCTGATCATGGATCTCTTATTCATAGCTTGGTTAGGACTGGTGCTATCTATAGAATCATGGTCCAGGATATGCCTTAGACTATCCATCTCTTATCTAAGGTCTCATGAGGGCCAAGGAGAATCTAGAGTCCTTCCGATATTTAGACATCCCCAGTTTGCTAAAAAATCAGTTGCTTTATTTCCTTCTCTCCTCAGATGGGAAGGAATGATGTAGTCAAACCAGGGTAGAATATCGCTTATGTTCTGCACCAAGGAGGAAGTCCTCCAACTATGACTAATCTTCTCACTGTTGGATCCATGATTCATTTTTTAATAGCCACAATCATCAAATTGGAATCTCCTTCTATCACCAATTTCCTATAACCTTCTCTTTTGGCGATGAGGAGGCTTTATAGAACGACAATGAATTTTGCCTCATTATTACTAGCATAGCCACAATATGTTGCATAGATGAGTTTTATGTGGTTTTGAGAGTCTCTAAATAAACTCCCAAAGCCAACCTTGCTAGGGTTTCCTTTGGAGGCATCATCTAAATTCGGTTTTAAAAATCCTTCAAGGGGATAAAAGTAACGGTTCAGAGAGGATCTAGGAGATATCATGAGTGTCTAAGAAGAAGGAGCAATCATTTGTGGGGATATATTCAGATGGCTAAGGCTCCGATATTCATGATGGGAAACCTGGCAGTCATCCAGGTGCCATCGATCTACTAAGATTATTTCTCTTATATTCTGGATAATCTTGTCCCATACTCCCTCTTGGGGTATTCATTGGTCTTTAAATATTCTCTGGTTCCTTTCTTGTTGAAGGAAATGTAACTAGGTTCGGTCTTCATAGATGTATTTTTGATATTTGTACATATTCAAGAAAATAAATATAATTTTTATAATATACATCAATGAGTTTGATGCTCATTGAATTAGTTCTATCACATGTCAAAGTGCTATATGTGAGTCAAAGAGTCAAAAGAATTATGTTGAAGACCTTAAGGGCATGTTACATCATGTATAAATATATACTAAAGTCAAAGAGAAAAACCTCCAAGCAAAGTCAAGTATACTCCTATGCAAAGGCACCATCAAGAAGCCCCTTCAATCATGCTAAACCACCATAGAAAATATCCAAAGTCTGCTCAACAAGTTAGCCTACACACAAGGTGACAAGTCGGCCTTCTAGTCGGCCTAAATGGAGGGACATACCTCTATATATAGAGGTTGTCAACTCCTCTATAACGCATTCAAGGATATTTGAAATAGGTGAAAACAAGGAGCTGAGATTAGAGTGAGACAAGAAGAAGATAAAGAGCCTCTAGTGTAGCAAAAGAGGGATAAGTCTAAGCGAAGATTGAAGGATTGTTTCTAGGGAAAAACACAATCACATGTGCAAGAAATAGAGGGATTTTTGTGGACATATTAGGAGCAATATAACAATCCCATACTTCTCATTGTTTGGGATTGAAGCTTAGGGCTATAAGGCCTCTCATTGGAGTGAAGAAGAGACTCTCACATACGAAGTAGAAAAGAACCAAATACACCACAAAACCTCCTACTTGTGTGAGGTTTAGGGCTGCAGTGCTGCCACATCAAGTCTGTAATGTTACATGAAGAAGAAGCTCAATTGATGAAGAGAAGAAAAGAATCACCCTATGTGATTAGGTACACTTAGGATCAATAAGAAAATCTCTTCTAGAACTAGCATAAGAGAGCCTACCACCAAGGAGTAGGAGAACAAAGTGCTAGAAGAAGGAGGATGAAGTTCTGGGAAAACAAAAGTGCTGGAAGAAGTGCCAGGGAATAAGGTGCAGAACGAAGGAAGGACTTCACTTGTGCTTGGAGGATACTCTTGTCAAGGGTCTAGGGTTTGGCATTGATCAATAGAAGCTTCAATAAGAGAAGTTCACTCAAGGGTTTTCCTCTCAAAAGAAGAGATGTTTTGGCCCTGGCAGAGAGGCAACTTCATGTGTTCTTGTTTTTATGTTTTGGTAGAATTTTGATGAAGTACACACATATGCACTAATAAGAAGAAGAATAAATTAATAAGCTAATAAGGAAAATTAAAAATACTACACAAATTTCTATTAAGTAAGGAAGAATCACACTATACTAATTTTCCCTAAGATTCTTCAACATGGTATCGGAGCTAAGGTGACACATCAAGGAAAGGGCAACTCAAGAACACTCATCAAGGAGAAGCATCTACAAAGTCGAAGCATCAAGCCTAGAAGTCTCAATCACTTCAAGGACAAGAAGGGTCTACAATCCATCATTCATCAAGGAGGTTGCAAAGCTAGAAGAAGAGCCTTACATAAAGGCATCTACAAAGAAGAGCAAATTGAAGCAGGACCTACATCAAGCTACAAGTCATCAAACAAGTCCACTTGAAGAAGGAAACTTGAATAACTCAAGATCCTAGGAAGGCAAGCCAAAAATTCTTCAAGGAGGAAGCAAATCCATTACATCTCAAAATCTATCAAGTAAGTACATGTCCCCTTCTGAATATACATCAATGTATTTTTTCAAGGAAAGCAATAAATTGGTATGTACCAATAATTTTCTTGCATGGAAGAAGAGGACTGATCTACTTCTCAAGGAGAATGAAATCCTAGAAAATGTGAAAGGGAATAGCATTATTCTTGCTAAGGAACAAACTCAAGCCTTAGCTAAGTACAATAAGTATGAGACAAGAGCTCAAAGGATTATGATAGAATCAATCAAAGACTCTCTCATTCCCTATGTCTCCAAATTTGAAACATCGAAAGAAATGTATGATAACCTAGTAGAGATATTCTCAGTATCCACAACTGGAGAAGTGATATCTCTCAGGAATGAATATATCAGATGAAGATAACAAAGGAAGGAATAGATCCCTACTTCATGAAAATCTATGAAATGAGAGATCAAATTCAAGAGCTTGGGGAAGTCATGTTCGACAGAGGAATGACCATTGTAGTACCCAATTCTCTACCTGATGATTGGGGCAACTTCACATCAAGCATATATGCCAAGAAGGAAGCAACCATTACTTTCTATATTGGATCTATCCCCAATACTTTCCCTTTTGAAAAATTTGATGAATTTCCTATAGTCTTGGAAAGGCAATGAGCCATATGGTCCCAATGTCTTAATTTGAAACTACATCCACTACTCTTTGAGGAATATGCCATAGAATTTGGATGGATTCCTACATTTTATAACTTCCATGGATAAACTTTCCATGGCAGAAAGTTGTGTCCCATTTTCTTGTAGCTTCTCTCATAACTTGGTGTTTTTTTTCTTGTAGTTGTTCCCTCATGATTTACTCTCTTAATTCTAGGTCATTCAATTATTTTCTCATCTTATTGAATTTATCCTCCATGAGGCCCACATCCTCTATACTTTTGGATTTTGAAATTTTCATCCATCCATGTGTTTTGCCTCTTTCCTTCTCTAACTCAAAAAATAGTGGGATGGAGAATTTCTCAAGTATGATCTTGCCTCCCTCAAAAAATTGTAGTAAGGTTCTAGGTTGGGTTGTATATAAAGCTCTTGAAGTTCTTTGAGACCTTTTCCTTCTTATTTTAAGGTGTCTGCTCCTTCCTATAGCACTTCCTACTGCTCCTATAGCACCTGCAAACATTGTTCGAAGAAGATCGATGGCATCCTAGGCAGTCTCTGATAGAACTAGCTTGTTCTTCTCTAACTGTTTCTTGAAATGAGTGATTATACAAATGGAGTAAAGATTTGTACTTAATATTCCATTTGTGGTAAATTCTCATAGCTTTGTGATGACATGGAACTTGCACAAACTTCCCTTTTCTACCCGTTGTCCCCACTCCTTGTAATCATCACCCTGCTCGTCATGATTATCATGTCACTCCTTGTAATCACCACCTCACTTGAGTTGAATTTTCCACGTGCATGTGTAACTGAAATGAAATTTAGTTTACTAATCGAAGGTGGTCAATTTTACTGGCCACCTCCACCCAATAAAAATTCCTTTATCGACCATTACACATTTTATCATAATATGCATAGGGAATAGGTGAGGGTTGTCTTACATGAGCCTACCTGTGATGTCGATGTGTTGGAGAAGCTCACATGTTGGAGTTGGTACTCATAATAGGTTGATCCATAAGGTGTTGATTTCCTTTGTTTATTCTGCATAGGTCCTCAAAACTTTATACTTCTTTGACTAATAAGATTGTTGTGTGTGTATTTTTCTTCTCGGTGTCCAATTTTTTGTTGGTGGAGTGGATGGATTATCAGTTGATGTGTCCCTCCTTACTTCAGAAATGGCTCTATGATGCTCAAGGTGGCTAGATCTCTTTCTCTATGGATGGAAAAAGTTTATTTTGGGAATTTTGGTGTGACTGCATAGGATGCTACAAGAGGAATACTCTTCTTGTGGCAGTCATTTAATTCCTCTTTGAGACCCTATATTTCATGTGGAATTTGAGGAAGTGGTGTAGGTGGGGGACAAGTGAAAGTAGATTTTTTCTGTGTTTCTTTGTATGCATGGCAGAGTGGAAGTTGAAACTGAATTTTGGCTGGATGGAGTGGATAGGAGATGAATTTGATGTTGGTGGACCTTTCTTAACACTTCCTAAAGAATAATTGACCTCTTTTCCTCTTTCTCCAACCAGATCTTCCTCCTATATAATTTTAGGCTCCTCTTGTAGCATTACAATCTCCTCTTGTAGCATTATAGACTGCTCCTGTAGCATTACAATGAGGACACAAAATTTGATTGTCTTGTTGTTGGATGATTGAGAGATGTAGGTATGTGAGTGGGGAGTGTGGAAATGAAATGTTTGGTCAGAACAATGGAGGAATACACTTGTATATGCTACCTTGTAGCCATGATTTTGTCAACTGTTTGGAGTCCTGTAAATAGAAGATGTTAGCAAAAGTGGTGTAAGAACTCCTTCCCTATGTTTCTCTCTCTCTCTCTCTCTCTCTCTCTATTTTATTTTATTTTTTTCTTCTCTTTTTTTTTTCCTCTTCGTTGCCTCAGAGAGGTTTTCAACTTCTCTCTTCTCTCTCTCTCTCTCTCTCTCTCTACTCATTTTATTTTTTTCTTCTCTTTTTTTTTTTTCAACTTAGGAGTTCGCCTCAGATTCCTCATGGAGGTTTTCATATAGGCCCTCTTATTCTTATTCTTATTCTTATTCTTATTATTATTTAGAAATTTGGTGGATAGAGGGCTATGAGCCTCCCAGTCACATTTAACTCTCTTCTGACTGAACTGACAAAATCTTCCTGGGACATATGTTTCTTATACAACTTCAACCTATGACCATTGACAAGTAAGGGAATCCCTTCCCCGTCAATTTTTCTTATTTGGACAGACCCATTGTCATGACACTTTTCTACTAGATAGGGACCCAACCATCTTGTCATTAACTTCCGCTTTAAATACTTGAATATAGAATCATACAATAGGTCCCAATCTCCTTCTTGAAAAGTCCTTTCTTTGATGTTCTTATCATGCCAAATCTTCCTTTGTAGTTGGATTACCTCAGTGCGCAAGAGAGTTTGTATTTTAAATTCATCTAGACCATTGAGTTGGAGCAAACTTTCCTACTGTGCTATAGTGAGTTCCAAGTCTAACTGAGCTACCATCCAAGGTGTTGTACTCAAATTGAATAGACAACATGGCCTTTTTCCCATAGACTATCTCAAATGGATTGAATCGAGTGGTGTTGTAGGACTAAGTGGCTTCCACAAATCTTTCTTCCCAATATTTTTTGCTTATACAAACAACCTTGGTAAGAATTCTCTCCAATGCTCCTTTTGTGACTTCCACATACCCATTTGCTTCAAGGTGATAGGCAGTAGATGTGTTATAATTTATGTGGTGATACTTCATAAGATATTCAATCAAACTTGATATAAATTATTCTCCTTGACTAGTGACTAATTCCCTTGGAAAATAAAATTTGTAGAAGATGTTCTCCCTCATAAATTTAGCCACCCTCTACTCATTTGTTGCCTTTACTTCTTTTGTTTCAGCCCATATGGTCAAATAATCAGTGCATACTATGATATATCTTTTCTGTCTTGATGGGGGATTAATAGATCCAATGAAATCCACGCTCCACTTTTCAAATGGCTCTATATTCACTTGAGGTTATAAGGAAATTTCATCCTTGGGTGTTGGATTACCCATCCTTTGGCACTGATCACACCTGGTGGCGCACCTCCTTGCATCCCGATGTAAAGTGGACTAATTGTAACCTGATTGTAGAAATTTGAAGGTTGTCCTCTTTGCAACAAAGTGACCCCCATAGGTTCCATCATGGCATGCTGAGAGGATGTCGAAGACCTTCTTCTCAGGATCTGATCTGACCCCAATCTGAAAATATTTCCCCCAATCTAGTTGAATGGGGCACTCTTCTTGACAATCTTGCTTTTCTCCTTGGAGGATAGGTTAGTAGGGAACTTCCCAACAACCAAATAGTTGGTTATATCAGCAAACCAAGGAGAAAGAATCGAGATGGAAAAGAGATGTTCATTTGAAAGTCAAACATCTATCGTACTTCCTTTCCTACAGGCAAGGTTAGTCTCAGGGCTCAATGCGAGATTAATTTCAATACATTTCTTCAAGATTTTGCACACAATAGAAAGAGTTTCCTGGAATTCACGTCCATAAGGAGTGAAATCATCCATGTATATCTCAACGGATTCATCAAAATGTTCAACAAATATACTTAGAACTTCCCTCTAAAAAGTAGTAGGGGCATTGCACATACTGAATGGAATAACTCTATAGGAAAAAGTACCAAAAGGACATGTAAATGTGGTATTGTCTTGGTCTTCAGGGCTGATCTGATTTGGTTGTATCCACTAAATCCGTCCGGGAAGGAGAATACTTTATTTCCTACAAGGCCATCTAGGACTTGGTCAATGAACGTCAAAGGAAAATGGTTCTTCTTTGTAGCCTTGTTAAGTTCCCGGTAATCAAAACAGATTCTCCACTTCCCATTCTTCTTGAGAACTAAAACAAGAGATGACACCTACTCACTATCTAAAATGGGGTATATGAACCCTGCATCCCATAGCTTTTGTACTTCTTATTTCATAATGTTCTTAAGATACGGGTCCATCCTTCTATGGGGTTAGCACATAGGCTTGCATCCCTCCTTCATGTAAATATGATTAGTACAACCCGAGGGATGATCACCTTTCATTTCCTTATAATCAAGCAAAATCATCTAGATGTTGCCTCAACACACTGCATAATTGTTTTTCTTGTTCAACAAAAAGAGAGGGGTTGATATTTAGAGTTCTGGATGGGCTAATCTCCACATTCTTGGAAGAATCTAGGTTAGAGTTAACAGAGCACAATTTAGTCCAAGGAATACTCTAAGAATTTTTCATCATTTCCTCAACTGTTATGGCACTGGGAGGCTGGTTCTATAAGATATGGTCAATAAGGTCATCTTCATCAAGTTGTCCCCCTCATATAACAATGTCTAGAGTGTAGATTGAGTATAGGGATGTCTAATAAAATTATTCATCGCCCCCCTCCTCTAACCATAAAGGTAAGTCATGTCCAATAGAAGGTTGAGCAGGATGATACAACACAAGTTGTTTGGATAAGTTCCCATTCTTAATAGTTATGTTCCCAGACTTGTAACCAATGTAGTCATCAGTAGTGGCCAACCAAGGTTTTCCTAATATGAGAGGATAGCCATTAAACTTGGTTTTGGGTTGGAGGACCAGGAAATTAGTAAGGTACTCCCAGGAGTCAATGGAGAACATGAAATCTTCAATAATTCCCTTAGGAGCTACTGTCGATTTGTCTGAAAGTTGCAAAACTATGGTGGCCTTTCCTAAAGCCTCTTGGATATTAAGCTTCAACATGGTTTCCCTATTCATCACATTGATTACAGCCCCAAGGTCAATCAGGGTATTAGGGACCATAATTCCATTGATGTGCACATCCACTACTAGGCTACCAAGGTCTAGGTATTTTGGGGATATCACTCTCCTGAGCATCAGATCAGATAGTTTTCCAACAACATTGATTGTGGGAGTATCTCTTCTCCTTCTCCCAAGCCTTTTGAAACATTCCTCCTTGATAATCTTGTTTTAAATTGGAACACATTTGATGGCTTGGAGGAGGGGTATATTGACACACAAATTCTTCAACCTCCCAGAAGTTCAGCCTCTTCTAGGGTGTGTTATTTAGGGTGGAACAACCTTTCAGGATAAGGAGATGCATTGATTTGAGGGGAACTCTCTTCCTTCTCTTATTCAAGCTCTTTAGGCGGAGAAATTGGTTGATTATTTGTGAGCACTCTCCCAAACCAAAGGTTGATCTCTTGGATTTCCACAAAAAAGGAAGGATAGGATGTTTCCCCACTATAGATCTATTGTGCCTTCTTATTATTTGGGTTCAGATTTGGTTGAGCAAGCATTTGAGGTTGTTTAGGTGGAGTATGGTGAGGGAGCTATGGTTGAGGTTGAGGTGGAGGCAGTAAAGTGAGAGGTTGGGTGGTTTGAGGCCTCCTCCCTAGTTAGGGGTTGCCCCATTGGGAAGATTTGGGTGGACATGGCTGGGAAAGATGGTTGACAGGATGAGGTGGATATGGAGGAGAATACAGCCAATGAGGAGGTGTGGACCATGATGGATGAGTGGAAGGGTACCAAGGCTAGAAAGGTTCATTCTGATTTGGATTGTAGTGAGGATAATGTGCACCTTGCATGCCTTGTTGATAAGCACAATTCTTTTGACCCACTCTCTAGTCCTCCCTAGTATACAACCTTTATGCCTGGTAGAGAGGGATATTTTCATGTTGCATGATTCTCTTCACAAACTAGGCAAAATTCTATGACATTAAGTGGGAATTCATTCCTAGGATGTCTTTTAGTCCATCTAGGGCAAAAAATAGCTAGTGCCCTTTTTTCTTCCTCTTGTTTTCTTTTGATTTGCATAGTATCCATTTTTTGGGAAAAGGTATGCAACATTTCACTCTTTAAATCCTCCAACATATTCCCTATCTCATGCTTGATGGATGTTGTGGAGGGAGAGGAATTGGCCAAGCTTTGGCTAGACCTACCCTTTTTCCTAGCAACCCTAGAGGGATTGTTGAATATAGTTTTGATGTCATCATAATGTAATTGGTAGATATATCCTCCAAATAGCATGTTGAGGCTTTCCATCACATCTTCCCTGATCCCTCGAAGAAGAACTAGCTTGAGTGACTTAGGATCAAGGGTAGAATTGACCCTCCTATAATTGAGTTGAAATCCTTCCTCACAGTCCTCTAAAGACTCATCAGGTTCAAGAGTCATCCTAAAAAGTTCCTCCTTTGTTTCTTTAGAGCTACAATAGTATCGGTTTTTTTCATTGAAGGCTTGTTGCATTTGGGCCTAGCTAGGGACACTGCCTCCAAGTAGACCCATAAACCAGCTCAAGGTTCCCCTACATAGTAAATATCTCCAAAAATGCTTCTTTGGCTTTCATATTAATCACATTAGGTCATACAATATGAAAAACACAATTTAGTCTTCCTACTAAGCATATTATGACTAAAAATGCAAATTAATGTGAGAACAAGAGAGTTTTAAGGGCTAGAGGATAACATAATGAACTCCAAAAGATACCTATTAATGGGACCCATCAAATGGTGCAAACCTCATTTAGAATGAAAACTTAAAGAAAGATTTGTAACTTTAGAGATTTGATCCTTGAACTCGTCCCTTGGTAGATCTGAGGTTAAGATGGACCTATGGTGGTTCTATATGTATGTAGGTATGTATGCATGTGTTATGTGTCTACTTCATGGTGATAATGGAAGGAATTTCACAGCTTCATTTGGAACAATGCACCAATAAAATGTTTTAATTATAAGTTTTATTTTTATTTTAAATTGTCCTATATAATATATACATAGATAAGATTTGAAAATATTTTACTAGTGAGTGTATTGAAAATTATTTATTAATAGGTATGAAGTAATTGAAATTTCTCTCTCTATATATACAACTAGGTCATATTAAATATGTTTTAATCTCTTCTCTCTCTCTCTCTCTCTCTCTCTCTCTCTCTCTCTCTCTATAATTATATATATATATATATATGAGATGATATTGAAACTAATATTAATTAACATGGATATTCAAATATTTTATATAAGCTATTGAATATTGTATTTCATAGTTTTTTCTATATTAAATATTATTATTGTTATTATTATTATGTTGGTTTTACCTAGCAAGGAATTGAAACTTGGATTTCACGGTTTACACGGTATTTCATAACATGACAATTTCCAATTGAGTTACCCCTATGGGCTATTATAAATTTTTATTTTTTATTTTAACTTTCTTGTAGGTTTTAACCCCGTACAGAAATTACCTGCATATGAATTCTAGAAAACATAAAATAAACAATGTGAGAGCATAACACATAAAACACATATACACAGATATTTTCCCCTGCATCCCAAAACCAGGACTACTAGCTTGATTTTTTCATTATGTTCCTGTCAGTATTACAATACATATTTATACATGTCAAAGCATCCACTACCATGGACCGAAAAACCATTGCGTCCAAAACCATGGACCGAAAACCATCACATCCAGAAACATGTGCAAAAACATGCACAAAGCCATAGATGGGTCTGCCCAACCTAACATAGGGTCCAAAACCAAATTATTACGGGGTGTTGCCCCAGACCCCATAAAGTAGGGTTACGAGTGCCCCTTAAACCCCCTGTGACCTCCCCCCCTCTAACCCCCGGTTAACTACATGGGCTAGTCATGGAAAGAATATAACACAACCCAACATTCTCCCACTTGTTGTTTTCTTTCCACAAGGGGCCACAAGAGAGCTTAGTCATTTATCCAACCTTGCAACGCCCATTGTTTCTCTACACCAAGAGAACTTCTCAGAGCTCACAGATTTTGTCAATGCATCTTAGTATTCTTCAAAGTGTCCACCTTTACCAGCAACATCTTTTTGTCTTATATCATATCCCTCACAAAGTGATATTGAACATCAATGTGCTTTGTCTTTGAATGATATGCAAGGTTCTTTGCCAAGAAAATTGCACTTTGGCTATCATAGTTTATCCTTATAGCTTCCTATACTAACCCCATACTTGAACACAATCTCTGCAACCAAATTTCTTCCTTGCTTGCATGAGTGGTTGCCATGTATTCTGCCTCTGTAGTTGATAGTGCCACTACATATTGTTTCTTACTCATCCAACTGACTGCTCCTCCAAATAGGTTAAACACGTAGCCACTTATAGATAATCTCTGATCTAGATCTCTAGCCCAGTCTACATCAACAAAGCCATGAATATCCAACACTCTGTCCAATCTCGGTCTTCCTTGTTAGCACAAACCATAATCACTAGTGCCATGCAAATACCCGAAACCCCGCTTCACTGCTATCCAGTGCTCCTTCCTTGGTTTTGACATAAACATGCTCAATAATCCCACTGCATGTGCAATTTATGGTCTAATATAGGCCATTTCATACATCAGGCTACTGACTGCACTTGCGTATGGAACACGGGACATGTCCTCTTCCTCTTCTTGTGTCTTGGGACACTATTTAGCAGATAAACTCACACCTGCAGGAATAGGAACCTTCACCAATTTACTATCCTGCATATTAAACCTCTGCGGTATTGTCTCAACATACTTCCTCCGGTTTAACTAGAGCTTTCTCTTTGTATTATCTCTTTTAATTTCCACGCCCAAAATATAGTTTGTAGCACCAAGATCTTTCATGTCGAATTTGGAGGACAATTGGGTCCTCAAATCCTGGATAATTTCTTTGTCATTTCCAGCTAGCAACATATCATCCACATACAAGACAAAATAAATGACACAGTCACCAATTAATTTAAAATACACATAGTGACATGCTTTGCTTCTGGTGAAGCCAAGTCCCCGTATAAATGTATCAAATTTCTGATACGACATCCTTGGTGACTATTTTAACCCAGACAAAGACTTCTTTAACTTACATACCAGTTATTTCTTACCCTTCACCACAAAGCCTTCAGGTTGCTTCATGTAGATCTCCCCTTCTAGATCCCCATGAAGAAATGCTATCTTCATATCCATGTGTTCGACCTAAAAATCAAAAGCAGCAGCAATAGATAAAAGTAATCTAATAGAAGTTACCTTGGCAACAAGAGAAAAAATATCACCAAAATCAATTCCTGGCACTTGGGAATAACCTTTTTCTACCAACCAAGCTTTGTATTTCTTCACTTTTCCTTCTGCATTTGTCTTCTTTTTGAACACCCATTTGCTGCCAATGGGTTTCCTTCCAGCCGGCAACTCCACCAGACCCCAAGCCTCATTTTTGTACAAAGATGCCATTTCATCAACCATGGCCTCTTTCCAGATTTTTCCATCCTCTTAATCTACTACTTCCTTCATAGTTCTCGGATCATCATTAGTAATAGATAAAGAAAAATTTGAACAGAAAGTAGATGGACTATACCTTTATGGCTGCCTCGTTTCTCAAACTAATCTTCTTAGACCCGGAGTTTGTGGCTCTTCATCTTTTGATTCCTCCTCTACTTTAGAGTCTGATTCTTCCTCCTTTAGCTCAAACTCTATCTTCTCATGTTCCTTTGGTTGGACTTCATGTTTAATAACATCTTTCACCTCTCTGAACACCACATATTGGCTATACACAACATTCCTTGTTGTTGGGTTCCAAATCTTATAACCCTTTAAACCATGCTTATACCCAATAAAGATGCACTTTTCAAATTTACTATATAACTTTGTTCGTTTCTCCTTTGGAACATGTACATATGCATCACTTCCGAATACCCTCAGATGTGAAACAGAGGGTTTCTTACCATTCCATACCTCTTGTAGAGTCTTATCCTCCAACTCTGATGAAGGTAATCTATTGACCAGGTAACATGCAATATCCACCGCCTCTGCCCAGAATTCCTGTCCTAACCCAAAACCACTGAGCATGATTCTTGCCCTTTCATCAACATCTTATTCATTCTTTTTGCAACTCCATTTTGCTAAGGTGTATAAGGAGTAGTCTTCTATCGTGCTATACCACACTTCTTATAGAATTCTACGAGAGCCTTAAATTCTTTAAACCTGTCAAAGGCTTCTGATTTCTTCTTAAGGAAATATATCCATGTATTCCTTGAGAATTCATCTATAAATGATACATAGTACACAGACATAGCCACTGATGGAACCTTCACAGGTCCAAACACATCACTGTGCACAAGTTATAATATTTGTTTCACCCTCTCACTACCAGAGGGGAAACTCACCCGATTCTACTTCCCATATAAACAATTTTCATAGAAATCAAAATCCAGAGAGCTATTACTCATACCTTCTACCATACCTTTAGCATCAAGTATTCGAAGTCCCTTCTCTCTAATATGTCCAAGCCTTTGATGCAACAACATGGTCTCCTCTCCAGAGACCACTAGATTTTCTACTCCACTTTTAGGAACCAGAGAACTATTGCACCCATCAATAATAATGCTACCTTGCAGCTTGTACAGAGTTCCAATTCGAACTCCCTGCATCAATACCAATGCTCCTCCAACCATTTTGCAGGTATCCTTCTCGAGTACTGTTTTTATACCTGCATCATCCAACTTACTTATAGAAATCAAATTTTTGGCCAATGCAGGAATATGCAGAAAACTCGAAAATGTTCTAACCCTTCGACCTTGCAACTTCAACTTTACTTTTCCAGGACCACTGATTCTAGCCTTCCTATCATCCCCTAAGAAGACATCACCACCATCATATTTCTCATAGTCATAGAACCACTCTCTATGGGGATTGAAGTGAAAGGATGCACCTAAGTCAATCAACCATGCCTCATGATCTACATGTGCACTTCAAGAAGCCAAGTATACATCGCAACCTTCATTTGAGGTGGTTTTCGCCTCTGCAGAAGGAACATCATCAAATCCCTTTCCTTTGTCGGGAGCTTTAGATTTATAGTCCCTTTTCTAGTGCCCTTCCTTTCTGCATTTCCAGCACACTACCTTTATAGGTTTTCCTGGATATTTAGATCTCCCACTAGATTTAGATCTCCCACTCGATGACTTATTTTTATTTCTGTTCTAGGAATGTCCTCATATAGGGAAGGCATCGCCATTCTGGCTCTCCATATTTTTCTGTCTCATCTCCTCCGTCAGCAAGGATGAGACTATTTCATCAAACTGCAAGGTAGTTGCATTGCTACCTATTGCAATAACCAGACTATCTCACGAATCTGGTAGAGAACAAAACAAACTAATGCACTTATCTTCATCTGATATTTTAACATCAACAGATGCTAACTGACTTACCACAGTATTAAATGCATTCAGATGCTCTGTGATTGAGTCTCCATCTTTCATCCTCAAGTTATACAACTTTTTATGCAGGAACAGTTTATTCATTAGAGACTTATATTGGTACAAAGTCTCTAACTTGTCCCATAAAGCCTTCGTCGTAGCTTCCCCTGATACATTCAACAATACTGAATCTGAGACACACAATCATATTCTGATCTTTGCCTTCCGATCCAACTTCTTCCATTCTTCATTGAACACTCCCATTGGTTTAGTACCTGGATCTACCGTGATCCACTGATCTTTATCCACCAACATATCCTCCATCTTGAGTTCCACAACTCAAAACTCTGACCATTAAATTTCTCAATCTCTATCTTTCCACTGCTCACCATCTTCTTTCACCACCAAAATCGATCTCGCAGATCTCCCACTCAATAGGTTCTAGCACAGGTCTGAGCAAAACCCCTCAGCAACAAAGGCGTCCCCTTGAAGCCAAAACAACTATGATACCAAATGCAGGTTTTAACCCCATACAGAAATTACCTGCATACAAATTCTAAAACACATCAAATAAAAAATGTGAGAGCATAACACATAAAACACATATACACAGATATTTTCCCCTGCATCCCAAAACTGGGACTACCAGCTTGATTTTTTCATTATGTTCCTTTTAGTGTTATAATACATATTTATACATGCTGAAGCATCCAATACCATGGACCGAAAAACCATCGTGTCCAAAACCATGGACAGAAAACCATCGCGTCCAAAAACATGTGCAAAAATCATGCACAAAACCATAGGTTGGTCCGCCCAGCCTAACATAGGGTCCAAAACCAAAATTTCCCGGGGTGCTGCCCCAGACCCCATAAAGTAGAGTTATGGGTGCCCCTCAAACCCCCTGTGACCTCCCTACCTCTAACCCCCAGTTAACTACATGGGCTAGTCATGGAAAGAATATAACACAACCCAACATTTCTTTCTCTATATAAATATGCATAAAGTTGATATTTAAATATATTAATTAACATGAATATTCAAATATTTTATTTAAATCTAATATTGATTTTTTTTAGTTTCAATTGCTTTATCACTCTACATAAATTTCTTATAAAATTAAATAGTTTTTGTTTGCTAGGTTATGTGAGTCCTGAGATGACTGGAACGTCTAACCTATGGCTTGATTTGTTGTGATCCAGGGGCATCTAAGCTGTCGAAATCACCCAGGGATCACAACCAACCTAGGCCACACCAACCCTTTGCATGACTAGATTTTTCACACAATGTTTGGATCGGTGACCTTTACACCACAAAGTTCCTTAACAGAACGCCTTGTCACCATCTGCTTTATGCCCCATGGGATGCTATAAAATTTAATTACTTAATATGGATATTGAAATATTCTCATTATAGCTAACACTAAAATATGTTTTAATTCATATATATTTTTAAAGACCATATGTTAATAATAATATGTTGAAATGAGAATGAATTATACATCTCCTTCATACTTAGTTGTAATATCAATTTTTTTTAAATACCACATGTCAACTCTATATTGAGTAGTGAAAGAATTATAGATATCCCTTAGACTAAAAAGACTTCTTCCTCACACTAAAAAGTCATAAACGAAATTATAATTTTTAAACTTCAATTATCTTATCACTCTATATAAATTTGATGTAAAAATAAGGTGGACATTGAATTATTTTATTAATGGCCAATGTTAAGGATTTTTTTGTTACTAATATTTTTTAATTGGTTAATGTAAGTATTGTTTTATTATTTTAAAATGTAAAGTCACGGAAAACATCTCCAAACTATGTTGTAAAGTGTCTCTCAACACAATTAACATTAATGTTGCATTAATGGTTGAAGAGGGTTGATGAGGTTGACAATAGTTTACAAGGAATATTAATATTACATTGGTCTTTTTTTGAGAAACCACTTTAAAAATGTAAAATTTTATTTATTTAATTATTTTGTTACCATGACTGACCATGGTTGACTATTAATGTAATAATGGATTTGTGTTACATTAATGTAATATTGTTGAACAAGGTTGACTATGGATAAACTTAGTGAAAAGTTTGACTATGGTTGAGCTTGCTTGACCATGTTGCCCATGGTTGACTATGGTTGTTGTGGTTGAGAAATGATAAACATGGTTGACCATGGTTGAGATTGTTCAAACAAGGTTGACTATAGTCGAACTTTGTGACCATTTGAGTATGGTTGAGCTTGCGTGACCATGTTTGAGCATGGTTGAGCTTGCTTGACCATGTTTGACAATGGTTGAGATTATTTGAAAATGGTGGACTATGGTTGGACATGGTAGATAAGGGTTGTTAGCATTTACCTATGACTGTGATGTTCATGTTGACCATGTTGACCATGGATGACCAAGTTAACGATTGTCAACTATGTTAACCATCTAGACCATTGTTGATCATGGTTTGGCCATGTTTGACCTTGGTTGAACATGGCTGTCCATCTTAACCATGTTGACCATTTTGAACTTGTTGTCTACAATTGACTATGGTGAACCACATATGACCATGCTTGAACTTGTTTGACCTAATTTAGCCAAGGGAATATTATCGTTGACTTAGTTAACACATGGTTGACCATGATTGTCAATGGTTTTGTTTGTTACATTGCAACATCATTTTTCTATCCAATTGTGATGATGTATGATGTATGTCACATCATGGCATCATTAATGATGCCATGCATCACATTGCGATAACATTTACTATTGATCATATCATGATGTTGTTTATTTTTCATCACATAGAGGCAACATTTATTGTTCATCAAATTGTAATGTATTGGGTGTGAAGTCTGATTATGTTTGTAATTCAGAGGTCTTCTTTCAACTGTGTTTGGATCCCAGTCCCTAAAAGGGGGGTGTGGGGGGGCTTCCCTCTCATTACTACTACAGGGGGGTGTGGGTTGGCAATAGTATGCAAGGGAGCCCTCCTAGTGATGTTTTAGGGGCAGCACCTTCGGAAGAAAATTTGTTTGAGGAAATTTCCTTGTAAAATATTGTAATTTTTTAGTCAATCTAGACTACTAATTAGGCAGAAAATAGGATTGTAGAAGGTATGTTAATTTAGGGTTTTTTTTCCCTAGAAGAAAACCCTTGGTTTATATGAGGGAGCTGTATTGCAACTGTGTATTATTTTCTAAAAAGAAGGAAAGAGAGGAGATTTAATACTATGTATGTAATAACTTTCGACATAAGGAAAGTGAGTGTATAATTAAGACGTTAAGGTATTATAAGCACTATAGTGAAGAACATATCACTAAGGAATTGGGAAAGAAGTCTAAGGATGTAGAACAGTGTGGATTTGCAATCTATGCTCAAAATCAAGGAAATAAATAACACATTAATAACCATTGTTCGAAGTATATGACAAGATACAAGAAAAAGTTTGTGTTTGAATGAAGAAAAAACAGGTAGAGTTTCCTTTTGTAATAGTGCACCAACAAAGATAATGGGAAAAGGAATAATGGTCTTAGAAAACTGAAAAACCAAAGCTCAAATTGTATTATGTGTAGATGGTTTTAAGCATAATATTTTAATTGTTATCAATTGTGTGACCAAGGACATGAAGTTATATTTAGATTAGATGGTTTTGAGTAAAGAAAGCATATTCAATAAAAAATTGTGAAGACAATTATGAAATTGAGTAACGTATATGTTTTGTATGGTGGCAAAGAAAGTTTTCATATGCAAAAGGTGGATGAAAATTGATTATGACATAATTGATTAGGACTTGTAAGCTTTAACCATTTAGTAAAGCTCAAAAAAAGGTAGGCATTGAGAAATATGCCCAAAATCTCAAAGCCACATGACATTATTTGTAAATCATGTCATTTCGGAAAGAAAATTTGTGTCGTTCAAAGCAAAGGAGAATTTTATATCAAGGCCATTGGAACTAATTCATATAGATCTCTATGGTCCCACGAAAGAAATATCCATGAGGTGAGAGGTATTTCATGCTCTTAATTGATGACTTCACAAGAGTGACTTCAGTTGGTATTATTAAAGAAAAATCTAGAGCATTTGAGAAATTTAAAATACTCAAGGCCCAAGTAGAAAATGAGATGGATTTGAAGATAAAATGTTTGAGGCCATCAAGTGGGAGAATTTACCTAAGATGAATTCAATAATAATTTTGAGAAGCATGGAATTAGGAGGTAGTTCTTGATTGTAATAACTCCACAACATAATGATGTAGTTGAGAGAATGAACATAAAAATGCAAGAAGTAGCAAGGGAAATGATTGATGAAGAAAAATTAACACATACCTTTTGGGGAGAAGATGTCTAAACAACAATCGAAATTAGAAATAAGGTTCATCCAAGAGAAAAAAGAAATAAGTCCCCCTATGATCTATGGTATGGCAGACCAACCTTAATAAAAAAATTCTAGATCTTTGGGAGCAAATGTTATATTAAGAGAAACCAAGACAACATAGGAAAGTCTGACTCAAGAGAAGATGAAAGAATGTTTCTTGGAACATTTTCTAGAAGCAAGGGCTACAAATGCTACAATAAAAGTTGTGTAAAATTGTTGAGACACCAATACATAAAGAAATACTATAGACCATGAGACACGAATAAAATTACCATGAGAAATTAGTTCATGCAAAATGATAATGTATAGTAACTTGATAGAATCTAAATCATTGAAAATGTAGCAAATTAAAAGCGTATATTATTGGGCAAGAATTTTATACTCCAATCACCACAATTAAGTGAGTAAAAGTTCCAAACATGAACCAGGTTCCAAAAGACTTATTGACTTTTTTCCTTTATAGTAAATGTGCACAAGCTATTCATTGTGTTTTGCAAAATAAATCTACAAAGGATATCCACTGTGTTTTTAGATTTAAAAAAAAAGTAAACTTGGTTACTAGGAAGCATGTTAAATATATATCTATTTAGTTTTGAAAAAAAATAAACGAGAGTAAAATTTGTTATTTAGGCACGAGTTGTTTTTAGATTTTTTATTTTTTTTTGTAAGTAACCTTTGCTACTAGGAAGCCAATTGAATATATATCCATTTAGTTTCAAAAAATTTAAACAAGATTAAAATATTGTTATTTGGACATGACTTCATTTTTTTTTAAATAAAAGAGTAAATTTTGTTACTAGAAAGTAGGTTGAATATATCTATTGAATTTTGATAAAATTTAAATAAAAATATAAACTTTATTATTCAAAAGAAAGTTATAATATATTTATTAATTTTGTTAAAATTTAACCAAAAAAACTAAACTTAGTTGCTTAAAAGTAAATTGAATTTTACAGAGCAAATTTAAATAAAAGAATATATACTTTGCATGGAATTTTTCAAATTAATTTAAAAGATCCATCATAAATACAGATCTAACATGAGCCTAGAGGGATCAAATTTATTGAGGTGCAAACTTTTTAGAGTGCAAAAGACAATATGTTATTTTTCATTGTTTAAATTGTGTTTTTGAATGCTAAATAGGGTATATATAGGACGAAATAAAAATTTTGAAATATTTTTGAAAACTGTAAGATTTAAACATCTGATTCACACAATTTTTAACTTCTAATTACTTTACAACATATTGATTTTTTTAACTATAGCAGATTATTTTTCTTTTTAGAACATAATTTTTATTTTTTATTTTTATTTTAAAGAAGCACGGATGGATGGACAAACGTACACATTTCCTCAATAGAATGAGCCTCTCCGTTCAATATATGAATACACTAGCAACTAAAAATAAATCTCTCTCAGAATCTAAAACATAAATAATCACAAATAACAAAGTGCACAAAAGAAAAATAAATAAACAAAAACAAATAAATCAACAAAATAAAAAGCCCATAAAAATAATTTGATTAGGGTTTTAAATCGATCCATAACAAATTTCTTTTTTAAGAATAGATATGTACAAGCTATTGTTATTTCTTTCTTAAGAATAGATCTGTACAATCTACTCATTAATGGAGTCCGTAAATAAAATTTAATTAAACTCCTCACTTAAATGATAATGATTTTTCTATTACACTAACTTTGTACAAAGTTATTCATTGAGTTTTGCAGAAAAATAAAATGAATAAATAAACTCTCATACTGTGTGTAATATATTTAAATCAATGAATAAACATTACTAATATAAAGGAAAGGAAAGTCCATTGAATTTTGCATGAATATATACTTAGAACAGACTTAGGCCCTCTTAAAATTTGAATAACAAAATATAAAAAGAAGAACAACAAAATTAGACATCATGGATATGATCAGTTCATACAAAGATGAAACCCATCAATCAAACCCATCAAATATTATTGTTCAATGAGGCCCATCAATCAATCTTATTGTTCATGCTGATGCTTTGGTACCCTAGAGGAATTTCTGTGAAAATCCAATCCAAAAGAGAGAGTAAGAGGGTTAACGCTCATCTTCATCATGTTCTTCTCCTGGAGCTGGAAAATTCAAATCAAATGACTTCGGAGTGGTTGTTTCCTTTGTAGGAGGATCATAAGGGGAGAGTTGATTGTCCAATACTAGTGAAGAGGAATACAAATCACAAGTACCAGTTTGTAGGCTGGCTGTAGGAACCTTATTGTTCATTACACATGCTTCGACCCACTCATTGTTGTTGGGTTTTTTAATCATGTCAAGCACCACAATTTTTCCCCCACAAGGGCATCACCATTGGTGGTGACTGTTGTTGCAGAATGATAGCGAAGTCTATAAGATTGGTGGGAATAATATTGGGAATACTATATGGACTCATGCGGTGTTCCTTCACTCTTTGCATTTCCAATCCATCATTCATATAAACGTGCGTCCAGGGTTTTATTTGTTCAGAGATATTGACAGAAAACCCATTCTTATTGTTGTCCTGATTAGCAGGCGGAGAGGGAAGAGGAGCGCTAGTGGCGGCCCGGGTGGATCTCTGGATGTCGACTGTGTCTAGAGGGAGGGAGGGAGCTGGGAAATTGGTCTTCGCCTGGACTCCTTTCAGAGTTCTCGCGGCATTATCATATGCTCTTGCTGCTTCCTCGACAGTGTCGAAGGTACCCAGCCACCTGTGTATTTTAATGGAGGGATCTTTGATCACATCCCCGTATTTACCCCACGGTCTCTTTCTCACACCTCTGTAATTCACTTCCTTGGCATCTGTTATCATAAAATCAAGCACTAAGGGCTGCTACTTAGTAAGATCTCATGCAACTGTTTCAAACCAGGCTTTAGACTAAGGTTTAGCCTCCTTAGTCAGAGAGGGCTCTCTCATAGATTTTTGATATGCATTTAAGGCAAGAAAAGATGGCTAACTCTTTAAACAATAGATAAACTTTAAGCTGGTTGGAACAAACAAGATTAGGCTTCTCCCATTGGGCTCATGGAGTCATACATTCC